>SCDZ01000421.1:0-62493 GCA_004143845.1 Drosophila lacertosa | reverse complement strand
ACCCTGAAACAAACCACTTCTCGAATAAATACTGTCAAGATATTTTAGAGTGTTGTATTATTTCACACAAATATATGCTCAAGTATATTTAATTCGCGCTCTCTTCGATCTAAGCATTGTCCGTTTTCGGTGCTCATGCCCTTATGCATTGTCAATTTTCGCTATTCGTCTGGTCAGCTGCTTCGCGCATTGCTGCGACAAATAAACCGTAATTTCGAAAATATACTTATTCTGTTCATTTTGCAACAGCTAAAAAAAAGGTTATGAGCTAGTCAGTAATGCTTTGTATAATAATATCTACATATTGTATATTAATCATTTAGAGCAAAAGCTAAAATAACAAAGGAGCAAAATCAGTTTGCCTAATGAAAGAGTATTTCGTATTAAGTAAACCAAAGCTGACTTTTAATATGATTTTTAAATTACAAACGTGCTCAGACTTTTATATAATATATCATATAAAACATACATATGTACATATGTATTTTCATTTAAAGCCACATATTTTTTTTCTTACACGAAGTAAAAAAACTATAAAAAAGAAGTTTTTGCAAACTCCGCATTCAAAATTATTTCAGCTTCAATTGAAACTTTGCTTAGGTTCAGGGCCGCGCTGCGAGCTTAGCCAAGACACGCACCTTTTTTCTTATTCGAATTTCTAAATGCGTTTTCTTGTTAAGTTTCGTTAAGTTCGAAAACCAATTGGATTTTAGCACTGAATTAATTTGTTGTTTATTAAAAGTTGTTTATTAACACAATATTATTAAAAATAATTAATAAAAATAAATAAAATTTAAATCAATGCACAATTTTTAATTAGTTATTAAACTGAATAATGAATAAATAAATAAATTGAAACTTTGTGAAGAACTTCAAACAAAATATTTAAAATTCGATGTATGGATAAATAATTATAAATATTTTTAACTTTGTTGTTAAAACAAAATTAGAGGGAATACATAAACGACCTGAATAATGATTAAAAAAATTAAAATAGAACTAATAAATATGCTCAAGTCTATAAATAATAATAAATAAGTTGACTAAGACTTTCAGCATTCGAATTGGGAAAAGGCCTTGAAATATTGTTTTGATTCACATTCTCTATAAATAAACTAAATAAATAACCTACTAAAAGAACAGCTTTAAAATGTTTTTTTTTAATTAAAAACTTTTACAAGACTTTAAAAAAAATTTTTCGCTACAGAAAAAAAGATGTAAAAAATGCTTTTTAAATTAAACAAATAAATTTTAATATTGTAAATCTCCTAAATAGAGTAAAAAACATTTTCAAATTAATTAATTAATAAAGATCTCCATTAAATTAATTAAATTAGTTCAACAAATTGAAAATGAAGATGAAAATCATATTAAAAACTTAATAAAAAAGCAAAGCAAAGAATTAAACAGTTTCATAAATAATAATAGAAATAAAGTTTAAGCAAAGATCTCTTTAAAATTATTTATTTTCACAATTTGTTCTAAAAATGTAATTGTTTTTTAAAATAAAAAAACAACCTCAAATTAAAAACTTAAATCATGTTAAAAACTTTGTAAAAAAGACAAGCCTAAGGAACATTAAGAAAACTGTTCATAGTGTAAAAAATAGGGAATTAAAAAATTGCATAAATATAAGAATTCAATTCTAACTGAAGATTGCTTTTAAATTCATTCTTTTTGAAACTTATTCAGAAATTTTAAATGATTTTCTAGTTTGTGAAATCATATTAAAAACATAATAAAAAAGAAAAGCTTAAACAATATTAAGAAAGCGGTTCACATTGGAAAAAAATAAAAATAAAAAAAAATAATAAAAACGGCACAAACGATATTTAAAAAATGTTCACAGTGGAAAAAATAAATTAAAAAACTGCATAAATTAAATAATATGTGAAATATGAAAATCATATTAAAAACTTAATTAAAAAGGAAAGCTCAAGTTATATATGAACTAAAAAATATCATAATTCAAATAATTCAAGTCTAAATCATTTTCGGAAATATTTTAATTATTTTGAAAACTTGTAAAATATATTGAAACCATTTTGAAATATGTGAAATGGAAACTTTTGACAAGTATAAAAAATATTGAACACCTGTTGAAGTGATTTTGAGAAATGTGTGTTTAATTGTGGGAAAAGATGACTAAGAAAATGTGGGAAAATAAAAGAGGAAAATAAACTAAAATAAATGGTGAAGAAATGTTTTAATATTGCAGAAAGAGCTGCCTAAGAAATATAAGGAGAGAGACGGAGAGGAAAGAGAGAGAGAGAGAGAGAGCTTTAATCAAAAGAGAAAGAGAGAATGAGAGAGAGAGAAAATGGTAATCTTATAACAGCTATTTATTATTATTCAATATATTAAATGTGAATTTATATTGAAAAACAAATTGTTTTTTTTTGTTTTTTGTTGAACTTGTAAATAGCTGTTTAAATAAATTTGAAAGATTTGTTTACGTGAGAATAAAGAGCAAAAAAGAAATACGAAAAAAGCTCGAAGGCCAGGTGAAAGATCTATTTGTATAGCTTTTTCATATGTATCCAATACACACACACACACACACACACACATAGATACACAGTGCGCACGTCTCATCGATATTTTGGAAAATGGAAATTTGATCGCTTTCCTCTCAACACAAATGAAATGTTTCAATGGAAAAAGCGGAAAAGCGAAAAATGCGAGAAATGAAAATTGAAAAAGTGGCCCGCAGAAAAGCGAACAAAGTTTTTTTTTTCTTTTTTTTTGAATGTGCTCGTTTATTTTTAGTCTTTGGTAGTCACCGATTTTTTGTTTGTACATATACAAATACATATACATATATAAGGAAATTATGCTGAAAACCACCAAAGTATGTATAAAATAAATAAATTTTCTTTTCTTTTTTTTTCTTATAGGAATAGTAGAAAAAATTATGAAAACACTTTTTGGGGCTGTTTGCGCAAACGTTTGCGCAAACCTTTGCACAAACAATTGCACAAACTTTTCAATTTGCTTTCAACTTTTAAGCAACTTTATATATATATGTATATATATATATATATATATATATATATATATTTTTTTTTTTTTTTTATATTGAAATGAGCCATTTCTATTTATATGCCCGACAACCGTTACACAATTCCACGAATAGAACACAGCTACATATATATATATATATATGTGTGTGATATATGTGTGTGTGTGTGTGTGATATATTTAGACATGTGTATGTATTGCAACTATTTTAACTTCACTTTATACTTGACGTAGATATTATTATTATTAAACATATGTAAGCACAGTTAATTACTTTATAATTTTTGTATATATTTTTATTTTATTTTTCTATATTTTTTTTTTATTTCTTTTAAGTTGGTACGTACAACTAAGAACTACAGAGAGATAACACACACACACAGTCCAAGAAATCGTTCGTTTCTTCCTGTCGAAGCGAACTCCACGAGTGTTAATCTATTACTGTTGCTTCTATCCGATCGGATCGGATCGGATCGGATCGGTTCGTATCAGATCGGTTCGTTTCGGTTCGGTTCGTGCGTTGAGTATACGCAGCGTGCTCCAAGTCTTTCGTCACAATTCCTCTCTCGCTCTCTTTTTGTTTTGTGCATTGGAAAATAAACATAAAAAAAAAGAAAATAGTTCTGAGTGTTATTTATAAAATTGTTTATGGGAAATAAGCTCTTAAAAAAAAAAAGATATATATACATATATAGATAAATATGTAATATATATATGTATATATCTACTCTAATACATAACCGGCATTTTTAAGTATATATTAATTATTTATGACATTTTTGCTGGTCGCGTATTTGTTCTATTTATATTCACCTACATATCTATTCGTGCATATACACTGAGAGAAACCAAGTTCGTGTTCACGAACACAAAGCTATTTTTAGTCGGAATCTCTTTGCGAACATTCCTCAGTCAAAAATGCTTTGTTTCAGAATTAACACAAATTAACAATTAATTAAATTAAATACAAATACCTGAGTACACATTTTGATTTGATTCAATTATACATTAGAATATGCCATAAATATAATTCAAATACGATAAATATTTTACATATATATATAATATAGAAACATAATAATATATATATAAATTAATGCTGAAACTATTATAAAACAAAATAAATTAAAGGAAAAACTTTTAGCTTGAAATTCCCTTTTTTAAATATATATGTATTAAATAAATATATTTTCACAATAATTATATATAAATTAAGCCTGAAACTATTGTAAAATAATATTTAGAATAATACAAGTTATTTATAAAATATAATAATAATATAGAATATATAAAATATATAAAAGAGCTTCAAATGCACTTTAATCTCTTTTTAATTCAACATTCCATTTTTCAATATATATTCAGATTTTACATTTATTATTTCACTATAATATACACATAAATCATAAAAATATTATAAAATAAAATATATAAATAATATATAAAATAAAATAAATATATAAAATATATAAAAGACCTACCAAATCATTTAAACCTTTTTTTAAAATGATGTATATTTTATTTATATAGTTTTCACGTAATATACATAAATATATTATATTCATAATTATATATATATATAAATAAAACCTGAAACTCTTATAAAATAAAATATATGAATAAAATAAATATATAAAATATGTAAAATAAATAAAAGACCTTCGGAACCATTTTTCATTTCTTTTAAAAGTCATCCTTTAACATTCCCCTTTTTTAAATTTGTTTATATTATACTTATATATTTTTTTAAAATAATTTCTACATAAATAAAACTTTAAAGTAGTAAAAATCAAATATAAAAAGAATATATGAATTGAATTAACAACATAAAATATATGAAATAAATAAAATACCTTCAAACGCATTTTTAACCCTCTCTTTAACATCTCTTTAAATAAATATAAATTGAATCTAAAACCCTATAAATGAAATATATAAATAATATATAAAATAAAATAAAAATATATGAAATAAATAAAAGACCTTCAATAGCCAATTAATAGTGAGAACTAAATGGAACTAAAATTACGTTTTTCTTGAGAGAACAAAGAATAATTTAAATATGTTAGCAAAAGTTAAATTACCTTACAAATTATATATTTTTTATTTCTTTTTTTTGTAAAAGTAAAAGTGTAAATCAACTAAAATTAACTTACAGATTGAACTTAGTTTATTTTCCAAGTTAAGTTAAGAAGATTTCTCTGAAGATTTCCCCTCCACAATTAATAAACAAATTGAAAGCTGTCTAAAAATAAATTGGCTTAAAAACTGTTGTATACTTTGTGGAGTTCCAGAAATATCTATCCATTAGTTATTGTTTATTGTGTTTATGTTTGCGCTTAGTGATTGTTTCCAACACTTAATACATTCAATAAACAAACAAAAAAAAGGAAGAGAAAAATAAATCCAACACGGGGGTAAAAAATGCATATTTTTATTTATAGCCCACCCTGAGATGTAATTGAGAGCGCTCTCGTGGCAACCACTCTGTAAAATATTGTTTATTTTCAAATGGTTCCCATTAGCCATATGAGAAACATCTTCCCCTCGGCGAGTTGAGTTCATTAAAATGTTTGCTCAACTTAACTGCGCGAAGGACCCTTGAAATCCTTCAATTCTAAATTGTTTTGTGCTGCAATCAACTCGAAGAGCTGACGTACTTATAAATAAACACTCCTAATCCAAAATATGATTGAAAGCAACAACAGGCAACAGTTAAAAGATGGAAACGTAAATAAATAATTAAGTAACTATGCAGTTTTTTAGCCAGAGATTATTTAGAGTCAACTTTGAGGGTGTCATATTTAAAGGTAGAGTATTATTATAGCTGATATATTATAATTATTATTAATAATACTGCTGATTCAGGTCATCCCTTTGCCCAACCAAACATTCTCTAACTAGGAAGATATCCATATTTAATTGATTAAAACTCAAAAAGATATTTACTTTATTGGTTTGCCACGCCCACAGTGGGCGAATCTTAAGAATCTTCACACATTATCTGAAGCCAATATTGAGAGTCATAACTTTCAATTTACAAGCCCCCAGCTTTTATACAATCGATTATAACTGAATTTCTGTGAAAATAGAGAGACCAGCGAATTTAAACAAACCCTTTTTTCCACATCTTAAACGAGGAATGAGCTTAGAATAAAAGATTTACACAGAGAGCACATAAATAGCTTTTAAACTGAAAAACTTGGTCACATTTTAACGTTTTGGCACGCCCACAGAAGGCATAGCCTAAAAATCTTTAGGTATTATGTAGAGGGGATATTTAATAGATAGCGTTCCGAGTTGCAAGTCTCTAGCTTTCATAGTATCCGTTATAACTCAATTTCTGTGAAAATAGACAGACTGGAAAATTTGCACAAACCTTTTTTTACTGCTTGAATATAAGGATTTATATATGTAGAGAGCAATTAAATTAAACGCTGGAATGATTTTTGGCTTTCATACTGAAAAACTAAGTCACATTTAAGCGTTTTGCCACGCCCACAGAAGGCATAGCCTAAAAATCTTTAGGTATTATGTAGAGGGGATATTTAATAGATGGCGTTCCGAGTTTCAAGTCTCTAGCTTTCATAGTATCCATTATAACTAAATTTCTGTGAACGTGAATATTGCACAAACAAAGTGAGGTTAAATAAAACAAAATGTCCGCTTGTTGTTTTTAGTTTTTTATATGTCAAAATTAAATTACTTAATCACACCAATTAATAGTACGCACTGACTGGTGGAATCCTTGGGCGGAAATATACATATGCATTTAACTACAACCTGGTCGGGCTCAACGTTCGCTTCGAGTTCGCTTATTTAGAGATATGTAAATTCGATTTGGGGCTGTCGCGATATGAGAGATCCTAAGATGAACGAGCCTGGAGCGCCTTAGGCCCACGGCGAATAGAAGCACGAGGCGAAAAACTGTTGTTTACCATGCGAGCCGTGCGAGTTGAGGCCACCGACCGGGTTCGGGCCGCCAGAGGGCGCCACCGCGCCGCTGGCCGCCGCCGCCGCATAGTTGTAGCTCATGTGCGCGTAGGCGGGCGACAAACTCTCAGCCCCAAAGCCCATTTGTCCTGCAGGACTGCACGCAGCCTGGCGCGACTCCAGCCCGTGATGCGGATGATGATGATGGGGATTCCCAGAGGAGGTCGAGACTGAGGCTGAGGCGGAGGCGGCGGCGGAGACGGGCGGCGGCAGAGCGTAGGCCGACAGGGTTTCGTAGTTGTTGTTGGCCAGATTGAGGCTGGGACTGCCGCCTGGTTCCTGATGGGGTCCGATGGGCGGCGGGCGCAGCGGCATGTGGCAAGGATACATCGCGGGCGGCGTCAGGTCGCGCTGCTGCGACATCGGCGAGCCGTGGCCAAAGCTGGCCATAGACGAAACCGAGCTGGAAAGGGGAGAAAAGAGGTAAGGTCAATACTCCAATCGAGGGATCCCTCCCAGCTCTAGCTCACCCATATCCTTCCCCCATCGAGATCGCATTGTGATGCATCGCATTCGAGTACATCGCACTCATCGAGCTGCTGAAGCCGCCGTTGAAATTCAGCCTCGGCGATATGGACGGCACGAGCGTGTGAGGAACGTGATGATGCTGATGCTGCTGATGCTGTTGTTGTTGCTGCTGCTGTTGCTGCTGCTGCTGCTGTTGCTGCTGCCGTTGATCCCCGACAATGCCCAGGCCCGGGGAGCAGGCATTGCCCACATCCTCGTTGATGCGACCGGCCTCGGAGCCAGACGCAATGGGATTCGGCGAGGAGAGACCAGTTAGACCACCTAGAAGGAATGGAAATAAATGAGAAAGCGCTCCCAGTAACAGTTATCCTATCAGTAACAATCATTAACACACCCCTAATCAACTAAAAAAGTATTCATTTCTAAGCTAAACACAAAACCAAAGCTCAGAATTATCATAGGTCAACTTGGTTTCATACGATTTCTGGACTATATGGGATTGCTTTCATATACATATTTCTTAGGAAACCATACTAAACTAATTTGGTGGGCTTTACTTTGCTTAGTTCCTGAGATAAGCTCAAAAAATCATATTTGATTATCGATATTTATATATCTTTAAAAGCAAGATTTTGATTTTTGATTTGAGATTAAAAGCATGTTGTGCAGCTTGAATGGAGGAATTGAAAATCGCCAAGTTTGGACCTATGACCTTTATAGTTCCAGAGATCGTAGAGTTTGAACAGAGGAATAGTGATTGGAGGTGTATTTTTTGTCAGGTAACAGGCACTTTTATCAAGATGTCGATATGAAATTAGGAGTTCCTTATGCATTTATAATAGAGAAGCCTAAAAATAGCGAGCTTAGATCCATAGCCTCTATAGTTCCAGAGATCGTTAAGTTTGAGCACAGGAACCAAGGAACAGGGCTCGAAAGTGTCTTTTTACCATTTATCTACAATTTTATCAAGATATTAATAAGAAATTAAAAGCAGGTTGTGTTGCTTGAATGGAGAAATTGATAAACATAAATTTCAACCATATAGCCTTTATAGTTCCAGAGATCGTTAGATTTAAATAGAAGAACAGCGCTCGAAAGTGAACTTTTTAAGTTTTTCCTTATCACGATATCGCTTTAAAATTAAGAGCACCTTATGCAGTTTAAATAGAGATATCTAAAAACACCAAGTTTAGACCTACAGCTTTTATAGATCCAGAGATCGTTGAGTTTAAACAAAGGAACAGGGTTCGAAAGTGTCTTTTCTTGGCCCGGTAACAGGCACTTTTATTAAGGTATCGATATCAAATTAAGAGCACTTTATGCAGTAGGAATAGATGAACCTTAAAACACAAAGTTTAGACCCATAGCCTTTATAGTTCCAGAGATCGTTGAGTTTAATCCGAGGAACCCACACTTTAATCAACTCTTTTTAACTAAATTCCTTTCGAGTTGAATATGGTCTGGAGTTAAACTCACCACCTGTGGATCCGACCAACAGCGAGGAGCAGCCGCCGAGGCTGTTGGGACTGTCGGTCATCGAGGTCGTCGCCGAGGTCGAGGACGAGGTTCCGTTTGTGCCCGTTGAGTTCGGAGTGCGACGCTGGTTGCGCAACTTCTCCTCGCGCCGCCATTTGGCGCGTCTATTCGAAAACCAGACTTGTATCCTCGCCTCCGGCAAGCCAATCTTCCCAGCCAAACGTTCGCGGGCAAACACGTCCGGATAATGGGTTCTTTCAAATTCTGGAAAGAGGAAGCAGGTGATAAAGTCAAGGCAGAGTCAAGGCTGGAAATAGATAACTGATTTCCTTCAGAAGGCATTTTCCTTATATAAATGACCTAAGGGTCAATTGGGACCTAAGACAATTCAGAAGTCTCTTTGCTTATTCTTCTAAACATATTCTTTAAATACTTCTACCTTCTTAAAGATAAAGGGTTAACTTAAGTTGAAGCTTCAGGCTGGAAACACTTTCAGTAAGAGTTTAACTAGGCTGAGTTCTTAAACAAATACTCTATAGCTGACTAATTCCCTTTAAAAGGGCTTTTACCTAAGGGTCAATTGGGACCTAAGGCAATTCTAAAGTTTGTGGAGGATATCTTTAAAAACATTAAGGCTTTCTCTACTTATTATCCTATACATATTCTTCAAATACTTCTAAGTTGAAGACTGAGTCAAGGCTTCAAAAACTTTCAGTAAGACTTTAACTAGGCTGAGTTCTTAAACAAATACTCAATAGCTGAGAGATTTTCTTTAGAAGGTCTTTTGACCTAAGGGTCAATTGGGACCAAAGACAATTCTAAAGTTTGTGGGGGATATCTTTAAATTCAAAAAAGGGTTTCTCTCTCATTTTTCTTCTTAAATAAAATATACTCAGAGATAAAGGGTTAACATAAGTTCAAGCCTCAGTCAAGGTTGAGTCAAGATTGGAAACCCTTTCAGGAAGACTTTCATAAGCTGAATACTCAAATAATAGCTGAGCAAGTGTATGGAAGAGATCTATTAAAACATCAAGGGTCTCTGCTCGTTCTTCTATCTACATTCTTCCAATGATAACTTTAAACTCTAGTAAAGTTTTTATAAAAAGCTATTCAAAAGATATTCTCTTCCAGCTAACTTGAGATAAACATAGGAAAAACACTTTGCTGCTTATAAACAAAAGACGTTTTTATTTAAACGCGAAAAGCTATTGAAATAAAATGAAAAACTCTATCTGCAGTTTAAATAGAGGATTCTGGGGATACAAACTCTTCATTTGTAACTGTTATAGTTCCAGAGATCGTTATCTTTAATGTATTTACCCTTTTCGAGACTGTCGATTTGCTCGTTGGTGAACGAAGTGCGATTCCTTTGGAGCTTCCTTTTCAGAATCAATCGGGCCTGATCGTCTTCGCTGGTGCCGATGTTGGAGGCACCTCCATTGGAATTATCGCCCTCGCCGGAACCAGTTTCGTCCGATTGATGGCCATCGAGTTCTGCGGAGTCCAAACAAGATATCATTTTATTATGGATGATTAATAACAAGTGAGAATGTTGCGATTTGTTGGAACACAAATGTTGTGCGAGATAAGCTTACATAAATTAGAGATTGTTATCGTTTCTGGGAAAACAGGGTGGTTAATTTTGTCATTTGAAGTGGGGGGAAAAATACTTAGGGAAGAGGTTTTTCTAGCTGAAACAACACAAGTTAAAGTTAAACTACCTTTTCAACACATTTTTCTTTGCTTCGGATTAAAGAAATATCTATAGACATTTCAAGGTATCCATTTGCAGCCACCAAAAGTTATCAGTTGGACGGATTAACTCATTTTTCCCACAGTGAGAAGAATGGGGGTGAACCTTGAATGGGACAACTCTATTTGAAGTTGGATACTCTACCTTAAAATAACTATTTAAAGTTTACCTTTGATTTAGATTAAAGTAGAACTTCTTGACATGTCTGGCTGACATCTCATACTAGTAGTGTATACGCTAGTCGTGAATGCTCCACCTTAAAATACCTATTTAAAGTTTGCCTTTGTTTAATATTGATATAAAATTCATTAAGATGTTTAGTAAAACAGGATCTTAAGAGAAAGTCTTTGGCTAATTACTCGTGCTAGTGTATGCGCTAGTCGTGAATGCTACTTCTCGAAAATCAGAGCATTGATAATGCGACATGCAGTCCCACTTCAAACCACATTAATATCCACATCTAAGAGGCCGCAGGCCGCAACATTTGGATCTCGGCTTGTCACTTTTGATACACCAAAGAGCGACTGTGTGCGTGTGTGTGTGTGAGTGTGTTTGTGTGTGTTTGTAACTGGCAGCGAATGTTAGTGAATGTGACAGAGCAAATAGATGCTGATAGCTCTGAGACATGCCGCAGGTCCGGACTCCAGAGTCCAGTCCAGAGCACACGTCACTTGCCTAGCAAACTGCAATGTGCTGACAGCCCGCAACAACAACGTTACTGGAGCGGGGAATGAGGTGGAATGAGGTAAAACAAAAAAGAACTACAACAACAGCAAGCGAACAGACTCGCATACTTGCCTAGCAAACAGCAACAAGAAAAACAACAACAAGACTAACCAGACTGGCGGGGGGAATGAGTTGGAATGAGGGACAACGAAAAGGAACTACAACAACAGCAAGCGAACATCGAACCAAAACAGCGATGCGGGTCATAAACAAGCTAAACTAACCCTTGTAAAAAGCTAGAAATAGCCAGAAAATTTTGATGGTGCCTAGAGTATTGAAACGATATTTGTATTAATTTAATCAAGTATATTTAAGAACTAGAATTAAACTAAACTTTGAAAACAGCTAGAAATAGCTTCATACTTGGCTATAATTCATGCTGGCCGCCATTTAACAATTCAATCCGCATATAGCAATTGCAAGAAGCTAGATCTAGCGGGCAAATAGCTAAATGGGCAACGCTGAAACGCACAGACTCGCATACGAACAAAGGGGGAACACAGAAACGGGGGAGAGAGAAACAGTTCGACACTCTTTCACAGCTAAATACGTTAGAGACCACAGATAAGGCGCCAGTTTTGTGGGCTGAGGTTTCGCTAGATAATACTACACCAGATTTTATAAATATGTATTTTTCGCTTTCGATTTATGCACCCCATCAAGAGCCCAGTCCCATTCCCATTCCTTTATTCCTGGCTGCCACCCCCGCGGCTTTTTGGCGTTTAATGAAGTGTCATCGCCTGTAAAATGAGTCTGCAAATCGCATTAAAGCAACTACTCGGTTAAGGGTAAGCTTGTCAAGTAGCGACAGCGATTCCCGTTATGTGCGCCCAGAGGCTGCGGATTACACGCCAAGCAACAGTAACAGTTAGCTTCCAACTCCACCCACAAACCGTTAGGGCAAACACACGCAGTCCGGAGTTCACGCACAGATTTTGTTTGCACAAACTTGGGGCGTATGTGGTTAAACTAATTACAACTTCCGTAAATCTCTCGAAAGAGTTTTTTTTAAAGTATGCGCAAACTTGTTTCACAAGAATGCCGTTATAATCGCCGCTATTTGAGTTGAGGTCTCGAAATTTGGAATATATATTCAAGAATATTCGCGCTATAAGATGCTTAAAAATTTTTTGGTTACGCTCACTGGAGGCGTGGCAAATCCCTTGGGGGCGTATGTAGTTAAACTGATTATAACTTCCGTAAATCTCTCGCATCTCACGCTTTTTTAAATAGTCGAAAAAGATTTTTTTAAAGTTTGCGCAAACTTATCTTCACAAGAATCTCATTATAATCGCCGCTATTTGAGTTGGGGCCTTGAAATTTGGAATATATATTCATTAATACTTGCTTCATAAATAGTGCACAGCTTTTTAGCTTACTCCCACTGGGGGCGTGGCAAATGGCTTCGTTTTAAAGATACATATAGATTTCACACCCTTTCACAGCCACGCCCAAATCCGTTTAGTGTACATCCTTAATCTGCATTCCTTTAAATTAGCGCTCAACTTTTCACAGTTATCTCTTAAGGTGAGTCAGCCAGGTGGGAAACTCTTTTATTTGCAGTTCCTAAGGTTGTCAAAATCAACCCTTAAAACCTTTTAAAAGGCTGGCAAAAAATGTCTTTGGCTGATTCGCAACTGTTTTGCATAAAAACCAAAAACAAGCAGCAAAAATAAATTTAACGAAGTTTATTTTAAAATAAATTTAAATGTGAAAATGCTGAGGGGTTTACTTCTAGTAGATACCCTGTAAGCTGCCAACTAAATTTAGAGCTGTTTTTAATACTTAAAACTTAAACAAATTAACTGAAATATCTTTCTTTGTTGTCAAAGTTAAAATTAAAGACAACAAAAACATTAATTTATTTATGTTAGAAAATAGTATGAAAAGAATTTTAAAAATCTTTGAAATACGCTTAAAAAGTTCTCAATATCTTAAATAGACTTTTTGTTGATTAAAAATAACAAATAATAATAAAAATGTTGTTTTAAGAAACTTTGAATTAAACCAAATATTAATTTTAGTATCTTTTGGTTCCCTTAGCTTCAAATCAAAGCTCATAAAAATAAAATTAAAAAATAAATAAATTTTCAATTTGAGCTATAATAAAAGTTAAGATCAAAGTTATGCAAAAAAAAAAATTGATATATATTTTTTAATATACTATAAATAAATTTTAAATATCATATTAATCAATGTAAAGTTCAAGATTAGATTATACTTTTGTTGCTTTAAAATTGAATCAAAGTTTATATTGAAAATATATTTAAAAGTTGTAATATTTTTACTTTGAAAAAATGTTAAATTAACGCAAATATTAAAATTGGTATCTAAAGATTTTATAATATAATTTTGATATAATATAAATAAAAATAAAAAATAAAATCTTCTGCTGATTTTAAGATTGAGATTTATTTGCAGATACATATATATGTATATAAAGTTTATTTTTCTTTAAACTCAATTCTAGGTTAAAAATATAATCGTGGTCTATATAATATCCAATCAAGAATTGTGCGAAGGTTTATTTTTATCCCATTCTCCGTTGCCTTCTCCATTTAGGGTAAAAATAAATTTAGCAGACTTTTTGTCATGAATCAATTTTGCGCAAAATACGCACGATTGAGTTTGGAAATATCTTTTAGTATTTTTATTTACATGCGTCTGTATTTTATTTATCAGCCGGCAATTCGATAAGGACGAACCTGCCGTGCGTGCGTAAATAGTCCTGGCACGTGACCCGACATCAACCAACGGCCTGATTGTCCTTGCCACATTTTACTTCATCTTCCTTTCCACTCCCCTTCCCTCGCAGGACTAACCTACATTGCGCAGTGGTCACGTGTGTGCCGTACCAAGGACCTTACAAACTTTATTGAGCCGCACTTTCATTTAAATCACTTTCGGAACTGAGGCTATTTTAATATTAAGGATCATAAAATAATAATTTGTTGCCAATAATTTAAACTATTTTAAATTAAGTCTAGCAGGACCTACAACTTAGCTTAAATACATTTAAAGAGTAGGTCTTAGGCCTAAAATAAAAACAATTTCTATAATCTCAATTGGAATTATTTCACTTGAAGTTGTCAACAATTTAAACTAAAATTAAGTCTAGCTCGCAGGACCTTCTGCTTACTTTAAATACATTTAAAGGCAAGACCTTTAAGCAATTGTGTTAAAAACTGTTTCCATAATCACAATTTGAGATCTTTTACTTAACAGCAGCTCAAAGAAATTTGTAGAGAAATCATAAATAAAATAATGCATAAAGTATTGATAACAATTTCTGCACTACCAAGCTGTACCAAGAGAGCTTTTATTTTATACGTCCTATTCTTAAATCTAGGACCAACAAGTTTTCTTAAACAAGTCAGAAACTGACAATTGGAGGATATATTAAGAAACTTCGCCATTATTGAGCATCAACAATAGTTTGAAGGACCTGACTAAATTAAAAGCTACCTTTGAAGTGGATAAATTACGGATAGAAAGCTCTACCGGTAAGTAATTCCCCTAATTGTCAGTTAGCAGTACCTATAAATACCTAAGGTTGCCTTTAGATACTGCAGTACCCCTATGAGAACTTTCTAAGCTACTTTTAGTATTTATAAGCTACCTTTTAAGTGGATTAATGATGAATATGGAAAGCACTACCATTAAGTTATTCCACAAATCATCAGCCAGCAGTACCTTAAAAATATCCAAAGCTGCCTTTAGATACTGCAGTACCTCTGAGGACCTTCATTGCTGCCTTTCAGTATATATAAAGCTACCTTAAAGTGGATTGTTGATAAATAAGAATAGCACTACCATAAAGTAGTTCCACAAAAGTGGAGTGGAAATCACCTTTAGATACTGCAGTACCTATATGAGGACCTTCAGAGAGATTGATAATGGATAAGAAAGCACTACCATAAAGGAGTTCCACAAATCATTAGTTAGCAGTTCCTTACAAGTACCCAAAGCTGCGTTCAGTTACTGTAATACCTCTGAGGACCTTCTTAGCTACTTTCAGTATCTGTAAGCTACCTTGAAGTAGATTTTTGATGGATAAGGAAGCACTACCATTAAGTAATTCCACAAAAAAGGAGTGGATATCATCAGTTAGCAGTACTTTTAAGGACCTTCTCAGCTACCTTTCACCTTATCAAGCTTTTCTCTCTCTTTCACTCACCCTTCTTGAGCATCACGTCCTCCGCCGAGATGGTGCAGTTGCCCAGCCGTACGCCGGGTCCGCCGATGTTGATGAGATCGCCCGGCGGGGTCAACGGGTGGCCCGGTACGGCGCCGGGAGCGACGCCAACGGACCCGTTCCCGTAGGCGATGGGCGAGGGAACGAGCTCCCCGTTATTTAGGGGAGCGGCGTACCAGGACCCTGTGTGGTAGGGTCGTGCTGGGGGCCAGCTCTGCTGCTGCTGCAGATGACTGTGCGGATGTAGCGCGTGCGGATGCGAATGCGGATGCGGATGTGGGCTAAAGTGACTGGGCACGCTGGTCATCAGCTGATGATCGTGACCTTGCACGGATGGAACAGCGGAGGAGGCGGAAGCGGAGGCGGAGGAGGCAGCAGCTGCCGCAACGGAGGCGGAGGTGGAGGAGGAGGAGGAAGGTCCTGCTGTACCGGGCTCCAAACTGTGTTGCGTGTTGAGCAAACGGATTTTCTCGTAGATCGATTCCTGTTCGCTGCCCTCGCCGGAGTTGCTCGCCCCGCCGCTCTCCGAGGAGTTCAGCGGAGTCGCCGTCTGCAACAGGTCCCCTCCCCCACCTCCTCCTCCTCCTCCTCCTCCCGATGCTCCTCCGATCAAATTTCCGCTGTTCCCGCTGGGATTGGAAGTCGGGTTCGAACCCGGATTCGAACTGGAGCTGCTCGTGCTTTGCTGCTCCTTCTGCGCGGCCAAGTTCCGTAATACTCTGTTAATCGACGAGACCTGAAGGAGAAAGGGAAACATAAGATATTATAGGAAAATTATTTAGTTTGTTTAGTTAGAAGGTTTTTTTAAAATTAATATTTAAACTATATTCATTCTTGGCAAGTTTTAGACTACTTAATTTGTATAGATTGAAAGGGTTTAATTTCTTTATTTATTATATTTAAACAATATTCATTTTATTTATATATTCGGTTATAGTTGGTTTGTTTAATTAGAAAGGGTTTCATTTTTTTTATTAAATTTTTTACTCATATTAAGGGATTGTTTCATTTTCTTTATATTTAAACTATATTAATTTATGTATACTAATTTTTGTTCTTAGCTAGTTTTATTACCAATCTCAAAAATAAAGAAATTTATACTATTTCATTTAATAGGATTAAAGTAAAAGTAAGTTTTTTTTAGGTGTTTTTAGTATTCAAATTCTTTTAATAAGTTTTTAATATATAAAGAAACATCTTTTATCTCAAAACAAATTGAAAAAGCTCTATTAAAACCCATTTTAAGTTTACCAATGATAAATTAAATTAGTTCACTTTTAGTCTGATTACCTTTAGTAACAGGTAAGTTAGTAAGGAACTATAGTTCTCTAATGATTAGGGGAAAAATTGATAAACCTTTATTGGTTTTTAGGCAGAAGAATTTGACTTTTATTACCCTTCTAATAAGCACATTTCGTGCTAATTAATTTTGTCAGCTTTCGCACACACACACACACATTTCACAGGGTATCGCCCCGTCGAGTTGTTTGCAGACTGCTCTCTGTCCTGTTCTATTATAAGTTGAAGGCGATGCCTGCGCATGACAGCGCTTTTGAAATGAATTCAAAAGGCAGCAACAGCAAAGCGAACGAACGAACGAAAGCATCGGAGAAGGGGAGGAAGGGAGAAGGGGAGGCAGGGAGCAAAGAACAAACGGGCCAAAAACATACAAATGAGCGAGTGAGAACAACGGGAAAAAGTGCAGTTGAGTGGAAAAATTAGGCAGAAATGTCCCTTCGAGGGAACGAAAGCGAACGCCAAGCAAAAAAGAAAAAAATGTTATTTAAAAAAAAAACTGAAAACAAAAAAAATGCAAAATGAAATAAAATAAAAATGAGCGCCAACCCCGAAAGCGCTGCACACACACACATACACACACAAATGCACGCGCAAGCAAGCAAGCACACAAACGTTTCTCTCTCACTCGCTCTCTCTCTCTTTCTCGCTGTGCGCTTAGCCCTTGTATGCATTCCGTTAGCGCTGTGCCAAAAGTAGGTAGACAGAGGCGCATATGGCAATAGGTGGACATATGTATGTGCATATGTATATACACAAACATACCCTACTTTAGATGCATACAGGCGTGCATATATACAAATACATAGTGACATATGGCGATATATGTACATATGTATATTTATATGTATTAATGTCCCTAAATAGGCTGGCTTATATATACATACATACATACATACACACATGCATACATGCATGCACACACATACATATTCATATATATATATTTGCACATAGAAATCAACGACTTTAACTAAAACTTTGTTTGGAAATATATTTTTAAAACTATTTATAAACATATTCTTTTATAAACATGTTATTTAAATATATTATTATTCAATATTTATAAGAAAACTATTCAATTTACATTCGAATAATTAAATAATTTACCCGTCAATTAATTTTCTCATATTAATTTTTAATTATTATTTCATTTATCTAATCTTTTATATAAATTATTTGTTAAATAATAAATACTAAATATTTAAAGAATATATATGTTTCAACTAAAAAATAGTAAATTAAAATATTTCAATAAAGAATTTGTTTATATAAATTTATAAGTTTATTTTTTGAATATTTTAACACTTTTCATTTTTCTGGTAATAAGTTTCTATTAAATAGTTTTTCCGTCAAGTGGAAAATAATGCGCATATTAATTATTATCTAAATTATACAATTTTTTTTTAAATAAATAATTTGTTGAAAATAAATAACTAAATATGTAAAAAATATATTTGCCAACTAATCGTATATAAAATATTATATTAAATGAGAATTAAAGATTAATATAATTAATTATCCGTATATAGAAAATTCTAACAAATTAAATTATATTATTATTATATATATATTAATTATATATATATTAATTAAATATTTGAATATAGCATTTTTTTGGATATTTTATCTATAATAATTAATATATTATTATTTTAAATTAGCACATTAAATAAAGGATTTGTTTAAATAACTTTGAAAGTTTATTTTTTGAATATTTTATCTATCCATAAATATATTATTATTTTAAATTATAATATTTAAAGAAAGGATTTGTTTAAATTATATTTTTAAAGTCTTTTTTTTTGAAAATTTTATCTATACATATTTTATTATATTAATTTAAAATATTTAAATAAAACCTTTGTTTAAATAGCTCTGAAAGCTTTTTTTTTTTAATATTTTTAAAATATTTTAATAAAAGAAATGCCCTTTGCTTTTATCGAAAATATTTCCGCACATAATTAAGATAAGTTACCAAAATATATATTTAAATAAAGGAAACATTTTTTTTTATTACAGATTAGCGAACAATAAAACGAAAAAAAAGAAAACTTGAATAGTTTTTTTTTTTTGGTGAGCTCGGAACAAATTAGAGCAGGACACAAGTCCTGTAAACACAGCGCGCTTTGCAGGACGATTATGGCAAACGACCCCCAGGATCCGTTAGCTGAGTCCTGCGTGTCCTGTCGCCCAATCGTTAGGACGAGGAAAAATGCGATTTTCCCCTTCGCGCGTGAATTTCAACGCCTAACGCTTTTGTGGTGAGGTCCTGGCGCAGGAGGTCCTGCCCCGTTTGTATTTATTTAATATTGTGCGTTTTTCTCTCCCTTTTCCCTTTTCATTTTTTTTTTCTATTTCTTTTTGTGTGTCGCTTAATGTGCATAAAAGATTTTCCCTTCCATTCGAGTGAACACATTTTCCACACAACTGTCGAACGGCCAAAAAGGACATTCGACTTCGTTGTCACAATTCATTTGTTGCCTTTCTTTCATTCTTTCTTTCTCTCCCGTTTTTGGCATACTTAATAAACAATATATAAAAAAAAAAAAAAAAATTCGAATGCTAACTAGAGCCCAAAAATGGCGTCAAAAACACGCACAACAAAAGAAAAATTCAAATCAGCAAAAGGAAAAGAAAGGAAACTTCAATTATTCAAAATGAGAAAAAGAAAATCGAAGCTCAATTTGAAGGACGTCTTAAGGAAAATTTTGGGTACGAAAAAAATATATATAAATTAAAGCTAAATGTGTCGCAAGTAAATTTTAAAAAAATATTGTCTTCTATTTTTAATAAGAGAGTTCGCAATAATATAAATAACAATTAAATAAAATAATTAAATAAATAAAATTTTTTTCGCTTACTTTAAATCCTTTTTTTCCTTTTTAATTTACTTAGGAAGTTAATTCAAGTTCTTGCATATTTTTATAAAATATTCTTATTTAAATAATAATAAATAAATTTCTCAAGAAATTTATAAAATAACGTATAATTAAATAATAAAAACAAATAAAATATTCTAAGCTGGTTTTTCGGTTATTTTAAGGGTTTATTTTTCATTTTAATTTACTAGGAAAGAAAGTTAGCTCAAATTCTTGCATATTTTTATGAAATATTCTTATTTAAATAATAAAAATAGTTAAAGCTGAATTTGTCTCATGTAATTAATAAAAATAATGTTTAATAAATTAATAAAAATAATTAAATGTTCTGTCAATAAAATAATAAATATTCGTATATAAATTTAATAATAAAAAATATTAATAGTTAAAGCTAAATGTGTCCCAAATTATTTATAAAAATAATGTTTAATAAAATAATAAAAATAATAATAATATTCTTTGAATAGTTTTTGCTTACTTTAAAGATTAATTTTTTCTTTAATTTACTAAGAAAGTTAATTCAAGTTCTTATATATTTTTTTATTTAAATAAAATTTAAATATTTAAATAATAATAATAGTTAAAGCTGAATGTGTCTCAAGTAAATTATAAAAATAATGTTTAGTAACATAATAAAACGTTCTGTCAATAAAATAATAAATATTCTAATTTAAATAATAAAAATAGTTTAAGCTGAATTTGTGTCAAAATAAAATAATGTATAATAAAGTAATACAAATAATTAAATATTACTAAGAAAGTTAATTTAAATGATTTCATGTTTTTATTCAATATTCTTTTTTAAAAAAGTAATGTATACCAAAATAATAAAATATTCTCTCAATTGTTTTTTGCAAACTTTAAAAACATATTTTTTTTAATTTTTTAAGTTCAATTTCATTCAATTTCTTGAAATTATCTTATTATCTTATTAAAATAATAATAAGAGTTAAAGCTAAAAGTGTGTCAAGTAATTTTTTAAAATAATGTATAATTAAATAAAAAAAAAAAATAATAAAATATTCTCTCATTAGTTTTTCGAGTTTTTTCAAATTCTTGCATATTTTTATTAAATATTATTATTTAAATATTAATTTAGACTCACACTGGGTATGTTGTCGTTTGTGCACACATTTTCCTGCAATAATCTGTCCCGGATTTCCCACGCGAAAATGCTCGGACATTCCCGTTTGTATTGCGAGATTTTGCTGACGACTTCCGCGGTGGCCACGCGGGGCTTCGACCCGCCGATCGCCCGAGGACGAATACTTCCGGTTTCGTAATATCTGAAAAAAATTATTTCAAAAAATATAAATGTGCATTTTATTCAACTTTGAATTTTTTAAAATTTTTTCAACTTATTTTTAATCAAAAAAATGCATTCTAAGAATAATTAAAAGAATGTACATTTATTTTAAATTTAATTTTAATTTAAATTTATTTAAACATATTTTTAAGCAAAAATTTACACTAAAAATTATTTAAAAAAGATTTTGTACATGTCATTCAATAAATTTGATTTAACATTTTTTCTGACCAAAAAAATGTATACTAAAAAGAATTTAATAAAGAAAGTTGTATTTTTTTTTCATTTTGACATTTTTTAAATTCATTTTAACAAATTTTTGAGCAACGAATTTATCCATAAAATTATTTAAAAATAAATTATACATTCTAATCATTTTAGAATTTATTCATATTTATTTTAACATATTTTTGAGCAAAAAAATGTTTCCTAAAAATAATTTAAAAAAAAAACTTGTATTTTTATTCCATTTTGAAATATATTTTATATTTATATATTTTTCTAACCAAAAAAGGTATAAAATATTTTTAAAAATGGTTTTAAAATATATCTGAACTAAAAATAATTGGAAAAAATTTTTTTTAAACTATTTGATCCTTTTAATGTTGTTTTAAAAATGTATCTGAACAAAATATTTATTATAATATTTTTAAGCCATTTAAATACATATATAAATGTTTTATAAACACTTTTTTTTCAATATATCTGTATTCAATTTTTATAAGAAATATATTTCCAAGCATATTTTTAAATATTTCTTTTTTTAAATCTAACTGGCAAAATATTTTTAATAATTATTTAAAACTTATTTTCATTAAATTTAACCAGAAAAATGTTTGTTAAAATGTTAACATTTTTTAATTTGTTTTCATTCAGTTTGGAAGTTTCTTAAATTTAGTTTACCATATTTTTGACCAAAAAATGTTTTTTAATGAAATTTATCTTTGTAAAATATTTGTTAAAGTGCATTTAAAATGTATCTCAATTAAAATTTTAAATGAAAAATATTTCCAAAACCATTTTTATATTTTTTGTTTTAATAAACTTTTTTTTAAATATAACTCTTGAAAATGTTTATAAGAAATATATTTGTATGCATAATTCAAAATATATTTTCTTTTTAAATTCTGTTGGAAAAATATTTGTAATAAATTTGTAAAATTTATTTTCGTCATTTCTTGCCTAATTTAATGTTTTAAAAATGTTAACAAATGGATTTTGATTTAGTTTTGACCACAAAAATATTTAAAAATGTGTTTATTTATTAGAAAAATATATTTTAAATACGTTTTAAATGTAAATTGATTCAGTTTTGAGTAAATAAATACCTTAAATAATATTTAAAAATATATTTGTTAACAAATGTATCTAACTTCAATTTTGACTCAAAAAATAGATATGTGTAAAATGTTTTAAAAATGTATTTTAATAAATCTTTGGCCCTAAAAGAACTTTAAGAATTTTTTTTAAGGCGTTTATTTTTGCTTGTTAACATTAATAGTTTAGTTTTAAGTAAATGAAATATAATTATTTGAAATGCCTATTTAAGTATTTTTATCATGATTTATTTAACTGTTTTTCGCACTCACCTGCCTAAAATTTTGCTAACACATCCGTTGGAAACCTGGAGAATCCTCGAAATATCACAAGGACGAGCTCCTGAATGGGCGAGCTCGACGATTTTCTGGCGCGTCGAATCGGGCAAAGGGCGGCCCCCAACGAAGACGCCGCCCAGCTGATTGACCCCACTGTGACCTGCAAAAAATGCAAGGGGTATTCGAGATTAGTTGGGGGAGCTCAATCAAAACAAATTTGTATCAAAGAAAAGTTTGCTTGGACTATGAAATACCCTTTAATTAGCTTTGCATATCAGGAAGTTTCATGCACTAATAGAAAAAAAGAAAGGGGTCGACTACGGGCTACCCTAAAATTATTATATAATATAATATGTCATATCATAAATACTATTTTATCATTTTTTTATACGAGCAGACACTTAAACAAAGATTCGACAGTGAGATACCCTATACTTATTATGCCATAAAGTATGATCAATACATATTATATATTTAAAATGCACACAAGCTGAGATTGTCCTGTACCAAAGGTTCGACCATGGGTTACCCTGCAATGATTATTCCACATTAAATATTAAACACACTCTCAAACTTTTGTAGAAACTCAATAATGTGCTACCCTTTACACTTTTGCGAAATTAACACAAAACCGTTAGACTCTACTTTGTTTTTGGCTCCGTTAAACGAAGCAGCTGCCTGCAAGAGAGAACGAGAGAGAGAAAGAGATCTAACTAAGCTTCAAAGTGCATGTAAACGTACGAAAACTAGCAAAGCTGATTGCTACAATCGAATGCAAGAACAAAGATAAGCGCTAAGAGCTGTGAAAGAGATAGACAGCGTGGGAAGATTGAGCAGCTCTTACAGCAACAAACAAAACAACAAAGAAGCCGTTAGACTTAAGTTTGTCTTTGACTGCGTTGAACGAAGCAGCTACTGATTTCAAAGTGAGAGCTTAGATAAGTGCGAATGCAAGAACAACGATAAGCGCTAAGAAAGAGATAGACAGCGTTGGAAGATTGGGCTGCGTGGTAAGAGTAAGCAGCTATTACAGCAACAAATTTGGAAGCTGCTCGCGGCAAAGCACAAAGCAACGAGCGAAGACAACACAGTAAAAAACCGTTGCATTCAATTGCAATACTGACTATGGGATAAATGCACAAAGTAAGCGACAAAGTTGAACTTAATTTATTTACGCATTTATTTTGTCGTTTTCACTTTAACCCGAACTATATGCAAATTTAATCGTTAACGTGTTAATTGCTGCTGGGAAAATGTGTCTGGTTTGGCAGACGCTTTTCTTGGAAAAGCTGTCCAAGCTGATTTTCCGCAAAATTTGATGCATTTTCAGAGAATCGAAGCTGCTGCAGTTTTCCACTCGCTTTGACATTTGCAGCAAGTCAAGTGGAAAATTTAAAAGGAATTGTTTTTCAACGTAATCCTTAAGCGGCGGTTAAAACAATATTAAATTCGCTCTAAAAATGTCAAAAAGAATCTTTTAGTTGAAGAGAACTTTTTCATTAAATAAAAGTGAAACAAATGATAAAAAAGAAAAGCCCAGAAAAGGGATAATCAAATCAAGCGGTCAAGCAAAAAGATAGAAAGAAAAAAAAGGTCGCCTGAATTTCCTAGTATTGATTGTGAGATAAAAATCCAAAAAAAAAACAGAAAAAAATCTGCGTATCAATTTGATTCGAAGTCGAAGTCGAGGCCAGCGAAGCGTTAATTCAAATGCCACTTTTACCCCATTATCGAGTTGGGCCCGGAGACGAGGGTCAGCAACAAAGACATACAATATAAGCCAGGTCCGCAACGGAGCATTAAAGTGGCATCGTTTCCAAATAGATAACAGCGATAACAATCTTATCTATCAGCTCAGCCGATGTACACACAAATCCAAATCCACTTTAATCCCAATTACGGCCAGTACAAAGCTTCAATCTTGAAAACAATATTTATTTGTCAACTACAATTGCTTTTGATGTATTTGTTTTGTGCGGGAATACCCTTAAAAGAAGTTTTTCATTCATTTAATTCAAACTAAAAGTCGAACACAATTAAATATGCAGTTCTAGTCTACTTAATAAAACCACTCAATCATGATTGATATGCAAATTTGTGTCTCCTATATAGCTTTTAACATTTTTTATCTACTACTTTACCAAATACGCTAAAACTAAATCACAATCAATCATGATTGATATGCAAGTTTGTTTAGCTTATATTAAATGTATACATCTAAGTTACTTTGGGTTATATTTGTATCAATTCCACTATCATAAACCACAAATTAGCATATTTACTTTAAGAAATAAGTCTAAGTTAAAACGCATTTAGTCATAATTGATATGCAAACTTGTTAAGCAGTTATCCAATCTGAAACTGACTTTAATTTACTCAATAATTATTAGCATAACATATATAGCAAGTTTTGGGTTTAATTTGCCTAATTAACCTAATTTTAGCTTTAATCAATCATGATTGAAAGTGAAATTTGTGGAAAATACATAAGCTTGTTTAGATGCGAATCAATCTAGCTTCAATCTTAATTTATTTAAAAATTATTGGCATAAAGTCTTTGCCAAATAAGCCTAAAATCAGTGGTCATCAATCAATATTGATCAGCTGCCTTACATCCAAGTCAAGCTGGAGACCGCCTGCATGCAAATGAATACTAAACAATTAGTAGCTATAAGAACAAGGTCCTTCTTTACTTTTCCAATTTAACTAAATCTTATCTTTCGTCAATCACGATTGATATGCAAAACTAGAGAAAATGTTTATTGTTCGGACCGAGAGTCTTTAACCAGAGTCAGCTGCTGTGGATAAGACCAGCTGAATAATGCGATGAATAAAGGAACAAAATATATGCTTATTTCATGAAAATGTCGAAAATTTTGTAAATGGACAAAAAAAAAAACATCTTGCCAATGGGATTAACAATGTAATTGCAACACAAATCAGTTTGGGAAAACTGCATTGTCCTGCAGGACGCAGGACATGAACTACAAAAGTGCTGACCCGACTCGACAGAAAAAAAAGAAAAGAAACAACCACTAGGATATACAAAGGACGAACGCTAAAGAGGCTCATTTGTGTGATGAGAGAGGGAGAGGGAGAGAGAGAGAGAGAGGGAGATAGAAGACAATGATGGGTTGTTTCATGTTCGACACGAGTTCGAGAGTTCGGAGGATACAAAGGACTCTTTTGTTTGGATTCGACTTTCGGCTTTCAGCGACGATAATTGTTTGGATTTTGGCAACAAACCAGGACGAGAACGCGCAAAGGACACTCTTCAATATCACTGGAAAATTGATTGTATTGATCAGCGGGCAAAACAATAACCGAAAGTACTTATCAGCACAGCAGGACGAAGGGCGAAGGACCCTCCCCACACTATCGCTGGTACCCCCGTGCAACCAATAAACGTCTTTACTTAGCTGCCAACAAGGTCCTGCCTTTGTCCTGCCTGGTCACGATCCTTGCGCCGTGTCCTTATTCAATCTTTGCTCTCACCTGAGCTCATACATCAATTATAAGCCAAGTTTCAAAGTCATTTTATCAGGTTTTTCTTCTCTACCAAATAAAATCATTATGTTCAATCATGATTGATAGCTGAATTTATGTTAATTCTATAAGAATTTGTACAGTCAAGTTAATCGGGATTTCATGTATTCCTTATAATTAATAGGAATAAAGTCTAACAAAATCATCAACCAATTAATCTAAACTTAAGTCAATCATGATTGATATGTAAAATTGTTTACATTACATATGATTGCTAAGACTTAAATCAATTTGAAGTTGACTAATTCCAAGCTAAAATTCTGAATATACTCTACCAAAGAAAAGCCCTTATCTTTAGTCTGTTCTCAATCATGATTGATGAATGATGTAAGCTTGCTTCATTATTATTTTATAGCTGCTAAAATGATTGCATTGATCGGCGGCGAACAGTAAATCAAAGTACTTAAGAGCACAGCGGGTGACCAGGAAGAAGGACGAAGGACGAAGGACCTTCGCTACCTGAGTACGGTAGCTACCCCAATAAACGTCTTTACTTAGCACCTAACAAGGTGCTGCCTTTGTCCCGCCGCTGATCAATGCTCGGCCCGAGTCCTTTGTCCTTTGTCCTTTATCCTTGTCGGACATGCTGCCCATAATTGCCAGCTTAGTCATCGACAACACAACAACACACAACACAACAAAACACAACACACACAATTAGTGTAAAAATCAATTTCGCAATCTTTTCACACCAATTGCCAAAATAATTTTTCACATAATTTTCACCAAAATCTCTTCAACCCCGTGAAGTGTCTCAATTATGTTCCATATTGTGACACGTCATTTGTATAATTCAATTAAAAGGACCTTTTTTTTGATTGTAATTTATATAAAAAAAAAACATATTCCATGGTCAGCCTAAACCAACGCACTTTTACTGCTTAATTTTCTTTGCGCTCCCCACTGTACTTCTTCTAGTTGCGTCTATGCTAAGCAGAAGACAGATGTAAATTAAGTTGTTGCTGTAATCACGGGCAAGCTGCCCACGCTCTCTCGCTAACTTATCGCTCGCTCTCTCGCTCTCTTCGATCTAAGCATTAACCGTTTTCGGTGCTAATGCCCTTATGCTGATTATTCAATTTCTCTATTCGTCTCGTCAGCTGCTTTGTACTACATCGCGACGAAAATAAAACTGCAAATTCGGAAATATACTTTGTACTTATTGCAGCAGCTAATAAAAAAGCTTATTAGCTAAACATTCTCATTAATATTAATTTGTTTTATTTAATTCATTAATATTAACTCTTCCTGTTCTCTTTGATGATTGATTATTTTGATAGTTGATTGGTGATTAAATTCCTTGAGGACACTCAACTAATAAAAAAAATATTTAAAGTCTATATCAATTATTATTATTATGATTCCTCTGTCGGGACACGCAGCCGCTTAATTGAAATGCTTTAATTAACATATTCAATAGTCACCATAGTGCTGCTAAAAGTAACGCACTCTTATTGTGTAATTTCTTTGCGCTGCCCACTGTACTTCTTCTAGTTGCGTCTATGCTAAGCTGAAGACAGCTGTAAATTTAGTTGTTGTTGCAATCGCGGCACACGCTCTCTTAACTTACTCTCTTCGTCTCTCTCTCTCTCTTTCTACTTGTCGCTCTAAGCATTTAACGTTTTTCGTTGCGTTTTATTTAAATCCGCTTTTGTGTCTTCAGCTGCGACAATAAAAACTCGGATTTGTATTGCTTTAATTTGCAACAGCTGTTTAGCTAAAAAGATAGTTTTGTATGAAATACATTCATCAATTGTTTAGTAAGTCTAAAGAGCAGTTTACTTGTACAAGCTGTAAATGATTTATATAAAGATGTTTTGCCAAACTTGAATAGACAAACTTTTTAGTTTGTGCAAACTGTTTTGATATGAAACATGGTTTGTTAGCAACGAGAAATAAGAATCCATCTTAAGTATAGTACAGCTCAAACGTGCAACGAACTCGGTTTGCGCAAAAGGGTTTTCCAAACTTTTATGGACAACCTTTGGAGTTTGCGCAAACTAATTTGCAATTAATATCTTTAGTTGAATAAGACTCAAACGTTCAACGAACTCTAAATAATTAATATGTAAATAGTTTACGAAAAGGGTTTGCCCAACTTTTATTGCTTGTATGGAATGATTAAAATGTGCTTGTTGTGGAAGCTTTGGACATGCATTAATCACTTGTTTAGTAAGGCTAAAGAACAGTTTTAATAAATCAACAAGCTCTAAATTATATTTGTGTAAAGGGTTTGCCAAACTTTTATAGACAAACTTTTGAGTTTGCGCAAAATTATTTGCTATTAATCATAGCTGATGAGGAACGATCTATGTATCTTTAACTATCTTCGATTTGTAATAGGTTTACCAAAAGGGTTTGCCAAACTTTTATAGACAAACTTTGAGTTTGCGCAAACTAATTTGTTAGTGATCATAGTTGATAGCTCAAGCGATCATCGAACTCTAAAAAATATTATGCAATGGTTTACGCAAAAGGGCTAGCCCAACTTTTATAGACAAACTTGTGAGTTTGCGCAAACTTATTTGTTATTGACTAGTGTTGATGAGGAACTATCTATCTTTAACTATCTTTAATTTGTAATAGGCTTACACAAAAGGGTTTGCCAAACTCTTATGGACAAACTTTTGAGTTTGCGCAAACTTATTTGCTATTAATCATAGCTGATTAAGAGCTATCTATCTTTAAGTATTTTTCATATGCAAATGGTTTGCCCAAAAAGGGTTTGCCCAACTGTTTGTTGGATGGATTGATTTGGTTGGACGTACATTCATCATCCGTTAAGTGGTAATAGGTTGTGGTGAAGTACGAGGATGTCGAATGCGGCGGCTGTTGGGCTGAGTTCGCATCCCCGGGCTCCATCGTTGATGGGTTTGTGGAAATCGCCGAGTTTGCCTTTCCTCCGCCCAGTCCGCTGCCCAAACAGGGCAGATTTCTCATAGCAAGGACATTGTCTACAAGAAAAGAACGGAAAGTAATCAACCACATTATCTATATATATATATATATATATTTATATATATAGAGAGAGTTACATTTATTTAAAGCTAAATATTTAAATGGAAATTAATTTGAGTTCAGTTTTGGATAATTAAATCAATTATGAATTGGAATTAAAATACAAACGGATTTTATTTGGATCACAAGTTGAGCTTTTTTAATTATGTACTATTAATTATTTTCTTTTTAATTTTTATTTATTTTTAATTACGTATTTCGGCTATAAGCTATCAACCTAAATTTTCTGTGTCCTCTGACAAATTCTTCATCCATGTAAAAAAAATCAGTTTCCAACTATGAAATATTTATAAAAAATACTCCCAGCAACAAAAATTGGAAACAACTTAAATTAACTGTTAACTGCAGGGTCCATTATTGTTTATAATAATATAAAAATATATATTTTTATATAAATATATTTAATATATTAAAAATATTTCTAGAATCATTTTTAATTGAATTTAAATAGTTCATTATTGGTGTTAAAGCTTAAAACATATTTATAAATATTTACTAAACTATTTAAAAGCTATTAAATTAAATACTAACTAAATATTAACTAAAAGCAAAGCTTAATTTATTTATAATAAATATTAAATGAATTTAAAATCTGGCTCTTAAAACAAATAGAAAAAAAAATCACATGAAACTTTAAACTTAAATTAATTTCCAAATTAAAGAAATCCTTAAATCTTATTTATTTTTTTAAGTATTTCAGTCTTCACATAATAAAGTTCTTACCTAAGAAAACGCTTTTAAATCATTTCCAAATGATTATAAAAATTTTTTATTTTAATTTCATTATTAATCATTTTCAATTAAGCAAATATTATTTTTCATTTTTATTTTTATTTAAGCAAGAAAAGAAGCTTTTAAATTAAATGCATATAAATCAATCACAAGAAATTTTAAACTTGAACTATGTGAAAAATAAGAATAAATATAAAAGTTCTTAATTTTTGATTAGTAAGCTTATTTAAATTATAAATAAAGCTGTTTGTGGATCAAGTATTTCTTTTCAATTCGCAATAAATAATAATAAATTAAGAATTTGAATTTAAACAAGTAAAAAGTTGTTATATACAAAATTCTAATAATGAGATTTTTGAATGTAACAAAATGGAAAAAAGGAGTTAAAAATACAATAAAAACTTTTCGCTTGAGTCAATTATAATTCAATTATTTCTAATATTTAATAAATTAGTAAAGTTATAATTATAAATAAGCGAAAATCTTGAAAATAGATAAAAAAGGGAAAACAAGTGCAAAAAAGTAAGTTAATTAATAATGAGTTTAAATTGTAACTAAAACATTTTTCTACAGCCAATTTTAACTAAATTATTTTCTATATTTAATATACAAGAATATTTGAATTTTTTATTTATAAATGGAAATATTGAATATAGAAAAAAATAAATTAAAACAAGTGAAAAAATGATATTTCATCAATTTTTTAGTATAAATGAGAACTAAAACTTTTTCCTTGATTCAATTTTAATTCAATTATTTTTAATATTTAATAAACAAGATTTTTAGGTAAGAATTTTTAATTATAAATATGTGAAAATCTTGAATATAGATAAAATATAAATTAAAACAAGTGCAAAAAAGATATTTCAACAGTTTATGAGTTTAAATTGGAACAAAAACATTTTTCTAGAGCCAATTTTAATTCAATTAGTTATTATTATTTAATAAACAAGAATTTTTGATAAGAATTTTTAATTATTTATAAATGAAAATATTGAATATAGAAAAAAAAATTAAAACAAGTGCAAAAAAGGAATTTCATAAATTTTTTAGTATAAATTAAAACTAGAACTTTTGCCTTGAGTTAATTTTAATTCAATTATTTTAAATATTTGATATACAAGAAGTTTTTGAAAAGAATTTAGAGTAGAAAAAAAAGATATTTATAACTTGAAGTGGGAATATTCAAATATTTTTATTAATTAAACATTATTGTAATCATTTAAGGAAGAAAAAACATTTTGAAGATCTTTTAAATATAATTTGAACTTAAAAGATTCTTTCTTTAGACTAAACTTATAAACATATGTATATATGTATAATAAAATATATATATGTATGTATTCATATTATATCAGAAAATCCTTTTTTTAAATCTTTTCCAATAAGTTTTATAAAGGTGTTAATTATATTTGAAAATAATTTATTATTAATTCAATTTTATAGCTTGAATTAAGATTAAAATGTTTTTCCAAAAAATAATTGGTTATGTTTTTTTTTAAAGTATATTCAAATATTAAATTAATTTATTTGAACTTATTCATTTAATTTGCTTAATTAAAAGTTGCTCTTAAATAATTACATTTTCAAATTAAATCATTTTTCATATCAAAAGCTTTTAAAACAAGCGGAAAAATAATTTTTTAGAAGAAATTTTAAACTTGATTTAGGAGTGAAAAGTTTTTAAAAAATTATTTAAATACGTTGTTAATTTTAATTATATTGAAGGGTTTAACTGAAGAAAGGATCCTTCTTCAAGCAGAAGTCCCGTTGTTAACTCTTTTCCTGATTTAACGACTTTTCCTTATGAAAGATGGTTGTTGATGGAAGGAGTTTTCTTGAGGCTCCACTTGAGTGGAGAAGGAGTGAAAGAGAGAGAGAGAGAGATTGCTTACCCTTGTGGTTCATGTCCTCCAGGGTTGGCAGGCGCTCGATGAGGGCTCCGGCGGACCAGGGAACCGTTCCGATGGCAGCCGGAGTCGGTTGCAGCGTGAACATGATGCGGCAGGCGCAAGGATATGTGTGCAAGGATATATGCGTGTATGTGTGTGTGAGGGGCTTTCGCTGGATGCGCGTTTAATTTGTTGACGTGCACTTTGAGAAATGGAATTGGAATTGGAATTGTGCTCCACTCGTCATTTGAGTGGCAACAACAATGCACGAATATATGCCAGGACTCGCTGCGGGGCGGCAAAGGATTCACGCGGTGCGCCCGCCACAGGATCTCGAGCCAAAGGCCTCAAAGGAATTCATGCAGATGCGCTATATATATATATATTCACAGTACACACACACAACCAAACCCGCGTGTGTGTGTGTGTGTGTGCTTTTTTTAAATCCTTTTGTTTTTCTTTTCTTTTTTTGCTTTTTTCCTTTTTTGTTGTTATGTGAGCAGCCGCCTTTGTTTTAGTTCACTTGTTCATTTCATTTTAATTTTTTTCACTCTTGCCGCGCTTTTTTTAATTAACGGGCCATGCACAATAATTTGTTGCACTCTTATTTAAAAGTATTAACTTTTAAGCAAAATTTTCACATTATCTCCATTGTTTCAGCACACGCGAGTTTTGGTCGTCATTTCGCGATTTCGGGCCGTCGGAATATTTGTAATGGTAACAGTAAATGCGCGAGCAACAGTGCAAATGCAAATGCCAATATGACTGTCGCCTGCTTCGGAGCTGGCCTGTGGTTCAGCCGTACGGGCCAATTCGCAGCGTGATGGCTAAACGACGTTCTGATTGGCTGAGCCAATCAACCACTGCCGCGACAACCAACGATTGGCCGTTTAGCGTGCAGGGCGCGCTCTCACTCACACGAGTGCGTCGAAATTATGCTGTGCGCACAGTACGGCTATATAAGGGCAGTGCTTGTTGCTCGTTGTTGGCAACGAAAACGTAACTTAACGAAACGAAACGCAACGAAACGTAAAAAGGGACACACGAAAATATTTGTGCTTATTGAATAAACGCATAAATGCACGAATTTACAACTCCACTACGCATATGGCATAATGGCTTCAAACATTTTGCATTTATTAACCGATTTATGTGCCAGGCGGCGGGTGTGAGGGGGACAAACTAAACTTCTATTTGGAGCGAACGGACGGTTGCCCAATTGAATTGTTTCATTCCGATACAATAACCGCTAGACTCTTCCGTTAACTACCCACACGGCTTCCGTTGCGACAAACGCCAACAACAAATGGGCGCCTGGCGCCTGTTTCTGTTGCTGTTCCTCTTCCTCTTCATCTGTTCTCGTGGGCGTGCGGTTGCTTTCAAAATGCCGACAAGGACGGACGCGGACACACCCACAAGCATTGCAAGCAGCACAGCAAGTACTGTCACAAGCTACGCTTATCTCGCTTCCACTGGCCCAGTCGCTGCGGCCCAGTTGCTGTGCGAGCGAGATGGCTATATGGAAGGGGGGCACTTATTCAAATTCACGTGCACAAAATGTTTACAAAATGTTTATGGAAATTGTTACAAACGCCGAGTGCGTGGAAATCCCCTTTTGTATTGACACTTTCCTGGGCGAGACGAGACGCAACTGTTTTAGATTTCATTATCCCAGATAGCACACAAACACACACACAAACACACACACATGCTTATATCGATTCCTGATAGCAACAATAACTTTCTGCTTAAGCCAATGCAACAATTATAACTTAATCAAATCATTCGACTTTTCACTCACGAAATGATTTTTATTTATTTTATTTTTATTTTTCTCTTTCCTTATCTTCATCTATTTAGATAAATCGAATAAAATTTTACTAAGAAGCAAAAATAATGTCCTTTAAAGGTGGCTTAAAAGTTTGGCAATCTCAATTTAAACTGTTTTTTTAGTTGGGTAAAAAAGTTGCTTTGATATTTTTATAATATTTATTTAAGACAAAAATGTGTTTTATTTTCAGATATTCTTAAAATAATTCGTTAAAAGTCTTATAATATTAACTTATACAAAAACAGTAAAATTATAATAATAACAAATTAATTTGTTAAACATTTTATAATATTAACTTCGGGAAAAACAACATTAAAATATTTTTTATGTGACTTTTTTTATTTAAAATTAAGTTTTACTCTGTTCTAAAAATAAATTAACCTTTTCATAATAAATACTTAAACAAAAAATTATAAATACATTTTTCACTTATTTGTTTGAGTTTAATTTGCATTTTTTTCTAATCAAGCTTCCTAAAACTTAAATATAATATTTATTTATTTAAATAAATTATTATTATTTATTTAAATAAATAAATATTTTATTCAAAATAAATTTTAATAAATTCAAAACAGATTTTAGTTTCTCTTTTAATTTAACTTTGGCCTTAAATGTATTTAATTATATATTTATTAAATGCTTTAAAGTCAAGAAATTATAAAGAAGTTTATTTTATTTGATAAGAATATAAAATATATAAATACTTTTAAGTATATTCTAAATAATATATCTAAATATATTTGGCTTATATAATATTCTATATATCCAATTTATTTTTGAGGATATTTTATTAAAATTAAATAGAAAACATTCTGATTTTTTTAAAATAATTTTTCACTAAAAATTAAAGTTTTTGCCTAAAAGTTGATTTTTTTGTCTGTAAACTCAATATAAAATATATAAAAAATATTTTATATAATTGTAAATATATATCATATATATCATATATATTAATATGTATTTTTTTAATTTATATTTTATATATTTAATATATATATATTTTATATATTAATATGCAATAATATGTATTTAAACATAAAACTTTTAATTAAATAAGTTTTTTATTTACTTAAAATTTTATAATATTTTATAAATAAACAAAAAATATTAAAAATATTTTATATATATATTTAAGTAAATGTGCAAAAAAGTATATAAAATAAAAACATTTAATTAAATAATTTAAAATCTAATATATTTAATTTAATAAATAATAAATAATAATAAAATAATAATAATAAATTTAATAAGAAACTGTTTTTTCCCGCCAAGTAATGTTTTTGCTTTTCGTCCTTGTGGAAGGCTCTCCTTTGGGCTTGTCCTTTATTTAATATTTTATTTATTTGCACCCCTTTTTGATTGTTGGAATTTTAATTTGTGGAGATTAGATCGGGAAATGTTTTATCATACGGCGTTCGGGCGCAAGGACGAAAAGGACACGCCGTGAAGACACATGAAAGCGACGCGCGCAGCAGGAAATTGCGCACATCCAAAGGACTCGCGAACTGTGCCACGTGCCGCCCGAGTCCTGCCCACTCCTGCGAGTCCTGCAAGTCCTGCCGGATTCGCCGCCTGGCGCGTTTCTCGCACCAATAACTACTTTAAGTATTAATAAGCGAAATCGCAAAAGGATCTCCATAAACACACACATACCTATGTCCTTGCCGAATGTCGTGCCAGCTGACGGCAGCTTAGCCGATTTTTAGATAACAACTTTCAGCTTACCCAGAGAAAAAATACAGGGTATTAACTTAATACTACTAAAGCAACAGCTTTTAAGTCCTGCCAAAGGACAGCTAAAAATTATAGTAAAAAAAATAATTCCTCTTTTAACTAAAAACTTTATTTGAATTAAATAAATATTTACTTTAATTTAATCATAAATAATAATAATTAATTTCCTTTAATTTATTTCATATATAATTTATATATTATATTTTTATTATTTTTATATTTAAAATGTTTTTTTTTTATATATTTTAATTTGTCGCAGGAAAAAAGGAGCAGGTCGAAAAAAGGATCTTGGGAGAATCTCTTCAAAATTATTTATTTATAAATATCCTTCAAATATATCAAACTATATTTCTCTCTCTCTTTCTATTTTACAGTCTTAAAATTATCTTTAAATAAATTTATTGATTTAAAATAATTTTGTGATAAAAAAAGTATTCAAAAATAATTTCATAGAAAATATTATTATATATAATTATAATGGATTATATTATTACCATAATATTTTAGCTTTAAAAACACTTCAATTCCTTTATTTAAACTTGTAAATTTACAAATATTATCACTTTTTATTTTATTTATTGTTTTAATAAATTTATTTATTATTTAAACTGTTAAAAAAATGAATTTTCAAAAAATTGAAACCTTATATTATTTTATTTTTGATATTATTTATTGTTTTGTTATATTATTATTTTATTATATATTGTTTATTTATCTTATAAAATTTAATTAAAAGCATTTTTAAAAAAATTAAACCCCTAATATAAGAAATATTGAAAATTAAAAATTAATTTAGCTTTTGAATTTTTAATCAAAACATTTTTATAATAAAAACATTTTTAAATAAAAAAATTATTTTATACTAAAATTGTACTCTAAAACTTAATATTTTATTATTTTTTAAATAAATTTAGTTAACGAAATCAAAAATAGCTAAAGTGAGTAGATTTGATCATTCATTTGCCACGCCCACAAAATAAAGTTAAGTTAGTTAAGGTGAAATTTTTATTGAAATTTTTATTGAAGTGGCAATAAAGAATTAAATTTAATAAAACTGCAAATAAATGAATAAGAATTTAATTTTAATTTTGATTTTAAGGTTGCCAAACTTCCTTCTTCCCCACCTCCTCCCTTTCTCCTTCCTCCTCCTTTTCCTCCTTCTCCTTCTTCTTCAATAATTCAATAAAAATTTCCGCTGCTAAAAAAATGAGAAAAAAAACATTCGTCAAATACAGTTTTGCTTGTGAAGAAATGGGCGTGGCAGGTCCTGGTGCAAGGACACGATTACGATAGCGATTACAATTCGATTACCGTAAATTGTTGCGTCACTTTCTTTTGCTTTTAACGGGTTTTAACGCCAACTTGTTGTTCGACTGATATCCTTGATATCCTTGCGCCTGCTTTTGCTGCCGTTGCTGCTCCTGCGACGGCCGTGTGAAGTCTTGCGCGTAAGCGATAAGGACGACGCCCCCGCCCCCCTCGCCCCGCCTCCTTTTTTATGGCAGCGTTGCCAGGACACGCAGGACACGCATGCTGGTTTTGTGTGTGTGTGTGTGTTAAGGGAGGAAGGACTTCATCTGCATGGAACCACAGCGCAGGATTTGAGAGTTGCTTTAAGGACCTTTCTGAGGGGGTGGGGGGGGTTAAACAGGATAACAAAGCTAGTCCAAAGGATTCCCCTTAAGTTGCAGCTGAAGTCCTTTATAAGACATTTGACTTAAGCAGAAGGTCGTTCTAAAGGACCTTACCCGAAGGAAAGGCTAACAAATTATCCTTATGGAGAAGCTTGCTTCGAAGGACCTTATTGGAGAGAAAGGCTAACAAAAGCTGATCTATCTATAAAATGGTCTTAAAGAGAAGGTCCTGTGAGGCTGGACATCACCTGAAAGATTCCTTCGCAGGACCTTAAAGGAGAGAAAGTCTTTCTTTAATAAATAGTCCTTAAAAAAAAGAAGCTCCCCTTACACTTTAAGGACTTTCAAAAAAAATAAATAATTGTTATTTATACCCTTGAATTATATATAAATATAATTATTTTATTCCTTGATCAAGGATCAAGGATTAAGAAGAATAAATCGTAATAAAGCAAGGACTTCAATTGAAAGGATTCCAAATACAAAAAAATGGAAAAATAATATAAGGAAAGGACTTTGAATTCGTTATAAATTAATATTTATTTATATAAATTATAAAAAGAAAAATTTAACCTAAAAATCCTTCTAAAATTATCTTTAATAAAAATAAATGAACCAATCTTTATTCAAAAATAAATGATGAAGAGAAAAAGTCAAGCTTGAAATCCTTTTAAACTAATCATTATTAAAAAATAAATAATTATAAATAATAGTAAATAATCTTTATTAAAAAGAAATAAGAAAAACTTTATTCAAAAATAAATGATGAAGAGAAAAGAAGGATTTTAAAGACCTTCTAAACTAATCTAAAAAAAAAAAATATATATATATAAATATATATATATATATATATAATAAATAATAGCAAAAAATATATAATATAATATATTTTAATTAAGAAGAACTTAAATATTATACTAAAATTATCTTTATATAAAAAATAAATATCGAAGCTCAAACTTTTATTCAAGTTTTTATTTTTAAATAACATCTTTTAATTCTTTTTTTTATTAAAATTTTATATATTAGTATTTATTAAATTTAATTTAATTTAATTTAAATTTTATTAATTTAAATTTTGCTAATTAAACACATTTTATGATAATATATAAATTTATAATAAATTTATTAAATTTAATTAATTTAAATTTTGCTAATTAAACACATTTTATGATAATATATAAACTTAAAATAAATTTATTTAATTTAATCAATTTAATTTCTGCTTATTAAACATATTTTATGGTAATATATAAATTTATAATAAATTTATAGAATTTAACCTTAAATGCATAAGGTAACAAGTACTTAAGGTTTAATTAATTTAATTAATGTGGATTAAGCTTAGGATTTCTAATACCCTATATTAGCTTATTTCCCTGTTGAGTATTTTAATTCAAAGTATTTTTGTTTTATTTTATATATTTGATATTTAATACTCTCTTTAAAATCGTGGTTGGGTATTTTAAATTAATGATTAGTCTGTTTAGTTCAATTGAATACTAATTTTAATTTGTAAATCAATATTAGGTTCATTTTAGTTAAATTTTAAATACTTTTTTAATTCATTTTTTAGCTAGTTTTTTGATGGGAATTTTAAATAAATGTTCGTTTGCTTAAATTACATTTTTAATACTAATTTTATAATACCCTCTTTAAGCACGTCTCCCTGATGGGTATTTTAAATCAATACTTGGTTTCTTTTAGTTAAATTTAATACTAATTTTTAATACCCTCTTTTAGCTTATTTCTCTATTTAATATTTAAAATCAAAGTTTGCTTGTTTTAGTTTACATGTTCAATAATTAAATCCCCTTTTTAAACTCATTCCCCGTTGGGTAATTTCAATTAATATTTAGTTTCTTTAAGTTACATTTATAATAATAACTTTTGAATGCCCTATATTAGCCTAATTTCCCTGTTGAGTATTTTAAATCAATCTTTGTTTGTTTGTTTTAGTTAAATTGATTGGCCTTGTAATACCCTTTTTTTTTAGCTAATTACCCGCTGGGTATTTTAAATGAATGCTTTGTTAATTTTAGTTAAATGGATAGACTCTTTATACTTACTACTTTTTAATCAATATTTATTTGGTTTATTTTAGTTACATATTTTATACTTTTTTAATACCCTGTTTGCGCTCATTTCCCCGATGGGTATTTTTAATCAAAGTTTGTTTATTTTATTTTATTTGTGTGATATTTAATAAATCAATATTAGGTATATTTTAATTAAATTTTTAATATTTTTTAATACCTTTTTTTAGTAAGTTTTTATTTAATTTTTTTAAATGAAATTTTAGTCGCAATTTAGGCAGGAATTAAACTCAAGTGTGTATGTGTGTGTGTGTGTATGTGTGTGTGTGTGTGATACACACGCATGTATAATTTACAGCAAATTTGCTTAATCCACAATAAAACGCTACAATTATCACACTCGAAAATGCTGCGGGAATACCCCTCATCAAAAATCTCTCTCTCTCTCACTGTCTCTCTTTTCGGCTGGCGCCCCGCTGGGAATTCGACTAACGAGCCATTAAACAATTAAAGCGGGGACGAACAGGACATGCGGACAGGACATGCCGACAGGACGAAGCATTTGACCAGCCAACCAAAGACAAACAAGAAGCAAACACAGAGAAGGGGTAAAGGGGGAGGGGGGTGTAAAAGGGGGGGGGGGGTAACTGGTTGTGCAAGGACCTCCACACACGCCCCGAATATGCTTCAATTATTATGAGCATTCCATGTCCTTTACAGCCCAAAACTCCCACACACACAAGGATTAACGTCCAACCCCCCAGCAAGGATTCAGGACGCAGGACTCAAACCTCGGAACGAGTTGTTGAGTGGCCGTGAAGAACGCACACGTAATTAAAAGGAACCATGCTGATTTGAACATTTAGTTCCTGTTTTACATACAAATACAAATACAACCCCCTACCCCTAACCCCCTACCCCTAACCCTCCCACCCTTAAATGTGCAAGGATTTGCCTTCACACACGTCCTTTATTTATTATTGCCAACAAATAGTTTGACAGCAAAAAATGTGTTCGGGAAAAAAACTAGAAAAAGAAATCAGAAGAACCAAACTTTAAATGTCCTTTTTATTAGTTGAGTGTCCTCAAGGAACTCAAACACCAATCAACTATCAAATCAATCAATCAATCAATAAGAACAGATAGAGCTAAGATTAATTAATTCAAATAAAATAAATTAATATTAATGAGAATGTTTAGCTAATAAGCTATTTTATTAGCTGCTGCAATAAGTACAAAGTATATTTCCGAATTTGCAGTTTTATTTTCGTCGCGATGTGCAAAGCAGCTGACGAGACGAATAGAGAAATTGAATAATCAGCATAAGGGCATGAGCACCGAATACGGTCAATGCTTAGATCGAATAGAGCTATAGAGAGAGAGAGAGAGAAGCAGTAGCTAAGAGAGCGTATGCAGCTTCGCCGTGATTACAGCAACAACTTAATTTACAGCTGTTTTCTGCTTAGCATAGACGCAACTAGAGAAAGAAATTATGCAGTAAAAGTACGTTACTTTAAGTTGTACCACTGACTATTGAAAATGTTATTTTAAGTATATAAATTAAGCGGCTGCGTGACCCGACAGGGGAATCATAATAATAATAATTGATATAGACTTTAAATATCCTTTTTATTAGTTGAGTGTCCTCACCAATCAACTATCAAATCAATCAATCAATCAATAAAAACAGAAAGAGTTAATATTAATGAATTAAATAAAACAATTTAATCTTAAAGAGAATGTTTAGCTAATAAGCTTTTTTATTAGCTGCTGCAAAATGAACAGAATAAGTATATTTCCGAAATTACGGTTTATTTGTCGCAGCGATGCGCGAAGCAGCTGACGAGACGAGCAGCGAAAACTGACAATGCATAAGCACCGAAAACGGTCAATGCTCAGATCAAAGAGCGAGAGAGAAAGAGAGCGAAATAGTAGTTGAGAGAGCGTTTGCAGCTTGGCTGTAATTACAGCTACTTAAGCTTAGCATCGATGCAACTAGAAGAAATACAGTGGGCAGGGCAAGGAAAATATACAATAAAGTGAGTTACTTTTAGCAGCACTATGCTGACTATTGAATAAGTTAACTCAAGTATATAAATCAAGCGGCTGCGTGACCCGACAGAGGAATCAAAATAATAATAATTGATATAGATTTTAAATGTCCTTTTTATTAGTTAAGAATGAACTCTCACAGGTTGAGTGTCCTCAACAAACCAACTTTAGTTAATTTCGAAGGGAACACAAAGAGAATAGAAAATATATATTAAATTAAATGAAATTATTTAATATGAATGGAATCAGAAGAAATTAGAAGATTAGTTAGGAGTTCTTTACAGGTCAACTGTCCTCAAGGAACTCAAAGGAACTCAATCAGCAATCAACTTCAGTTGACCTGTCCTTTGACTGGAATAGAAAGAGTTAAGTTTAATTAATTAAATAAAAAATAATCTATATTTTAAATGTGATCAAAAATATTAAATAAATAATAGACAGTAATCATAAGAAATTCTTTTGATATAGACTGTGGTTATCCTTAAGAGTATTTCACAAATTGGGTGTCTTAAAGGAACTCAAAGAAACTCAATCAGCAAACAACTAATTTTAGTTTAATTATCCTTTCGTTCAGAATTTAATAGAAAGAGTTAAGATTTATTAATAAAATTAAATTAAATTATTAAATTATAACTTCTACTTAATATAGACTTTAAATATCCCTAAAACTACTTTTCAAATCAGGTGTCTTAAAGGACTTTAAAGGAACTCAATCAGCAATAATAAAAATTAACATCAATAGCTTTAGTTAATCTGTCCTTTCAATCAGAATCAAAGCATAAAATAATAATAATTTTAATAATTTGTATCTTCTATTTTATTTTCTTATATCAGATTAATTTAGCCAAGACTCCCAAAGAAAATTAAAAACATTTCAATTAAGATTAGATTCGATTACCTTGAAGAGAAAACATTTATTTACCTTCTTTTTTTAAAATAAATGCTTTTTATTATTTATTATTATTTATTACACTTAATATATTTAAATTTAAAGAATTTTTAGTTAAAGTCTTTTAGAATGTATTCTATTTTATAGAGAAAACATTTTCTTCACCTGCTTGGCTTGTAATTAAATATTAACTTTTATTTATTTTATTCCTTTTTTATTTATTAATTAGTGATATATTTATATTCAATGAATTTAAAGCTATACTTATCATTGAAAATGCATTTTAATGTTTTTTTAATTTAATGTAATTTTATTTAAAAAAGGATTCTAAACCTTATAAGGAAAACATTTTCTTGCCTTTATTTTTTGTAACTAAATGTTAACTTTTATTTATTTTATTTTAATTATTATTTATTTATTAATTACTGATATATTTAATTTTATTTATTATTTAAATTTTTAAATTCCAGCAATTTTTGGATATATATATTAATTAGTGATATATTTAAATTCAAGGAATTTTTTTCTTTATTTATGTTTTAGATTGCATTCTCTTTAATTTTTTTATTTCAGTTTAATTTCAATTAAAAAGTACAATAAAGAAAAAGTTTTCTTACATTTTATTTACATTTTTTTCATTTTAAATAAATGTTTCCGTTTATTTATTTTATTTGATTTATTAGTAACTAATTTATTAGTGAGTTTTTATCTTTAAATATGTTTTCTGATTTAATTTCTTATTTTAGGCTGATTTTAATTAAATACGTAAAAAATGTGAACTTTTTTATAAATTATTATTTATTTATTATTTAAATTTAAGAAAATTTGTTTAAAATTAATTCTATTTCAATTCAATTTAGTTTGGCAAAATTAAGTGCATATTAATTAAAAAAGTATAAATTTCCCCTAAGAGAAAATATTTTCTTTACCTTTAAATTTCCTTAAATAAATGTTAACTTTTTAATAAATTATTAATATATTTAAATTTAAGGAATTTTGTTTAAAATTCATTATATTTTAATTTAATTTTGAAAAATTAAATGCAATTAAATTAATAAGTTATAAATTTTCCCTAAGAAAACACATTTTCCTTACCTTTTAATTTTCTTGAAAAAATGTTAATTTTTTTATTAATTAGTGTTATATTTAATTTGAATTTTCTAGTAGCTCTCGCTGTAAGCTTTGTCAGGACGAAAAGCGCTTGAAGGACTTTAAAGGATTTCGCATATGGCGGGCATTAAGAGCGATATCGAATGTATCCTTTTTGCGATTCGAATGGGGGAATACCTCTGTGGTGGAGTTTTTGTGAGTGCTCAACGAACCGTTTGAAAGATACGCAGGATACGCAGGATGCGAAGGATACGCTGGTTGCGAAGGATTCGACGGGGCAGTTTTCCGTTGCCCCGCATCCTTCAAAGCGAGCATTTAACATCTCTCTAAATATTTTGTTATTACACACTACTTCGTCCTTCGTCCTTCGTCCTTCGTCCTTCGTCTTTCGTCCTGGCTTCGTCCTTCCCTTATCGCAATCGCATTAAATTCAACCGAGCGCATTATCAAAATTCGTCAAAGTCTAGAAAATATTATATCAGCGGATTAGAATCAAATTAAAGTGCGCCAAAGGTTAGACCCACAGACACCCTGTGAAGTGTTTTTCTGACTAACAGTTACCCTGTTCTAAAGGGAAGTTTGTGACTTGAAATTACTTTTTGTTCACCTTCTAATTTTTCTAGTAATAGTAAAATATATTGTATACAACTTTCAAATACCCTGTAATTTAGATCTAGCCGGCAAGTTTATTTAGTTTACCAACTTGCAGATACTCTGTTTTGTTCTATGAGCCTTAGTGATATTTGACATTATTAAATACCCTGTAAATACCCTGAACTCTATAAAAAAGGCATTCTCTTTTGCTTTCCTTATTACTATTACTTATTACTATTTTTTCTGAGCTTTTCGGACTGGCAGATACTCTGTCCTGCTCAGGGAAGTTTCTGTATGACTAATAAATACCCTGTACTCCGGCTTACTTTAATTAGAGTGCGTAGAACGCTTTAATTTAATACCCTGTACTCCAATCTAGTATATATCCAAAGTATTCTCATTTTTCCAACTAGTAGATACTCTGTAAATTCTTTCAAAAAACGATTTAGAACGATTTTTATCGATATTTTACTGAATATAACAGTATCGATATTTATCGATATTGTCGTAGTCTTTAAGACCTTTAGTGTGAGCTATATTAAGTTAAAGTTTATAAATATGATACGAATTATATATGATATATATTAAAATTATCTGGAAATCGACATTTATCGATCTTTCAGTGTAAGCTGGTGGAAATTAGGCTTTCAAATGAGACGACGAGCAAACAGAGATATGAGATATGACATAAAGATGAGTAAGAGTATAAAAACATTTAAAAAATCGATTCTATGAATCGATATTTATCGGTTAATTACTTTTATCTTGCATATTTCAATGTACTTTCAGACGAGATGTGATATAAAGATAAATATGAGCATATAAACGTATAAAAAATGGAGTCAAAAAATCGATATTTATCGGTGTTTCATTTATATCTTGCAGACAAAGCACTTTAAGACATTTTAAAAATCGATTCTGGGAATCGATATTTATCGGTTTTACTTTTATCTAGCATATTTCAAGCCACTTTGGGCAGAGATATAGTATAAAGAAAAATAAGAGTATGTGAACAGTTAAAACATCTAGTCAATACATCGATATTTATCGGTTATTTACTTTTATTTTGCAAATCTCAAGGCACTTTAAGGCGAAATATAACATAAAGAGGCGCAAGAATATTTAAACATGTGATAAATCGATTTAAGGAATCGATATTTATCGGTTTCACAGACAAAAAGAATGTTAACAGCAATAAATTTATATTATTCAACATTTCTGTAAACCGTTTCAAATAAAGTTGTTGGCCTTAAATGTTTACAGGGTATTCAAAAGCTGTTTTGGGGCTTGGCTAAATATCTGAGTTGAGACCAAAGGAGACCTGAGCTATTTTTGAGCTACGTGTGTGTGTTTATTTGTATTTGTGGCTGGTGGAAAATGGGGCATAGGCTTACAAAATTTCCCCCATTTTCCAACCAGCCGCTTTTAATTCGTGGTAGGCAAATATTTTCATGCTATGGAAAAAAACGTTCTCTCTTCCTCCTCCTCTTTCTCATCCTCTTCTGCGCTGTGGGTGGAAGGGGGGAAAATGTTTTTCGGGCTGGAGCGAAAAACTCAACTGAGTGGAACAAATAGAAAATCAACATTTTTCGCCACTTATTACGAAACAGCAACTTTTTTATATTTTTATAAGTGATTTTTATTTTCGACATTTATTAAAAGTGTGTGCTCGACTGCCAGATACCTTGTAACTGAATCGAAAACCAGCCAAGAAAAAATTTTCTCTGTTTTGTGTTTTCAGCCAGAGAAAACCTTTTTTATTGAGTTTACAAACATTTGCTTAAGTGTGAGGAATGTTTGTGCAAACACTTTTGTAAGTTGCGCAAACGTTGGGCTGTTAAAATGGAGGAAAATTTGTTGATCAGAGTTTGTGTTAAATTTAATTTAAGCAACTAGAAGCTTTACTTTTATTATGTGTAGTTTGTGCAAACCAATTTGTAGTTTGTGCAAACCAATTTGAAGTTTGTGCAAAAAAAATATAGTTTGTGTAAGCTAGGCAGATAAAAGAGGTTTCTCAAATCTGAGTTTACCAACTTGGGCTGGTCTGATCAGCTAAACAAAACCAAATAGAAGTTTGTGCAAACCAAACTGAAATTTGTGCAAACCAAACTGAAGTTTGTGTAAAATTGGCAAATAAAAGGTCTTTGTTAAATCTAAATTTAACAACTCAAGCTGGACTTATTAGTTCGTCAAACCCATATAAAAGTTTTTGTAAACCAAAATGGGGTTCATCAAAAGAAGACAGGTAAAATGGAAGCAAAAGCTTTTATTATAGTTACCTTAGTTAAAGCATAATTCTGATCTGATGATTCAATTGAAGTTTGTCAAACCAAAAGAGTTCCTGTTAAATCTAAATTTTGCCTTATTTAAAAGGTTAAGTCCAAACAGTTTGTCAAAACCTTGTTAAGGTTTGTGCAAACTCATGTTAAAGTTTGCCAAAAGTGCACTCAAAAGTGTTTTTCAGAGTTTATCTTAAATTGCCACTTTTGTCAAAACCTACTCGAAGTTTGTGCAAACTCAAAATCAATTTTTAAACAAGTTTCGTGTACAAATATTTATGTAATAAGTTTGTGAAATTTGTGTTTGGGTTTTTGCAACCCCCCTCCTTGAAAACTGGAAGGCCCAATGGAAGTTGTTCATTCCCAAGACCAAGACAAACCGTAGAGAAATCTCAAGAATGGCACAAATAAAACCATAATTGCATGTTTTCACACGAGAATCGATAGCCGAGGCCCCTTTTTCTTTTTTCTTTATTTTCTTTTTTTCTTTTAGAGGGTTGGCACAAAAGGACGCGATGATCTTGGACCAAAAAATAAGAAGAGGAAGAAAATCGGAGCACGCTGATTTCGAGTTGGACACACGCTGTGCCCGTTCGCCAGTAAAGATCAAAATGTTCGATCTACAATAAAAAGCCTTAAACACAACAACAACAGCAACAACAATAATAATAAATAAAGGCTTTCTCAACTTGGCAGTCTCCATTTGTTCTTAAGTGTGAATAGCTCGACGAGGGGTACCCGAAAAATAAAAAAGTTCCTTAAACTTGGTTCATTGTTTGGCATCTATCGATATTTTAATTGGGCCCGAGCAAAAGTCCAAATCGAGATTTGCGCAAACTGTTTGTGCTTTGGCCAAAGAGAGAAACAAATGTTGTAGCAACAAAAGAGTTCTTAAGTTGCCTTCATCGCATAATGTAAAAGAAGTAGTAAAGTAATCTACATTTAAACACGTGTAGAATCAAAATTATCTCTTAATAAATTGTAATTTATAAAAAAGTATGTTTTCTCTTCGATAATCTGCTCAAGAGAACTTTATGTAACTCAAACGTCGAGACGCGATAAGTATGTAAATAAAAGTACCCTTTGCCACGCCCCCAAAAAAGACCTTTTCATAATAAATCTTAACACTTTAACTGAAGCGGGACAAAAAAAAAAGAAATTTCCCTAGCTTTATGAATGTAGATGTAAAATAAATGCAAGTGGTTAAAGGGGGGAGCGGGATGGAGAGTCGAAGGCAGAGATGAAGGAATGAAGAGTTAAAAAGAAGGATAGAGAGAGTGGAACGGACGGACGGCCGGAGAGCGAAAAGTTGCGAGCGACGAAGAGAGATTTGATTTGAGATCGAACGAGCCAACGAACGAAAGGACAGACAGAGCGAGAGAGAGAGAGCGGGATGAATAGATAGAGGGATAGAGTGTACGGATGAGCTGACTAACGGACGTGCATTGATGCAGTGCGGAATAGACGAATAGACTAACTAGCCGACGGACGGACAGACAGAGAGGGAGTGAGAGCGGAACGAATAGATAGAGGGAGGAGTAAAAACGGAAACCAAGGCAAAGTTTTGCACAAAACCAACAACATTCAAATTTGTCATTCAATTTTGATTTGAATTTGATGTATTTTGCGACATTTATTATTTATTTAAATAAGCCCCACGAATGGGTTGCAAACAACACCTGCACGCCCCGAAAAACACACACTCGCACAACCGTTGTTTACATGAAGTGTTTGTGTAAATTGCGTTTGTGTGTGTTTGCGCAAAATGCGGCTTGTGAAATGTTCAAATGTTCGCCGCAAATTCTGTGAATACCTAACCCAAGTAGGTGAGTCCGCGTGTGTGTGTGTCTGTGTGCGTGTGTGTGGGAATTGTGGGATATGTGTGGGATGTGTGTTTGTCTTTGTGTTTGTAACTGGACTAACCCTTTTTCGTTGTTGTTGTTGTTGTTGCTGTTCACTTTGTGGGTGCGATTTTGGTTTGTGGCTTCTGAACAAACAAAACGAGCAAATGCGAAATAACTAAATGTTATTGTTCTCTAATTATATGGGTCGATTTTAATGATTGGGATAAGTTACTTGAATATCTTGAATATCATTATATATGTACATATGTGTAAGTTTGAAATGTTTTTGTCTATTTAAAATTTTTCTATCTAGCAAACTAAAGTGGATCAGGCAATATTTAATTAACTAAAGTTGATGAATCCTTTCAGAAAATATATAATACGCATCGAATAATTACCAAAATAATTATACTTTATATTACGAATATTATCATGCTAATTTATCATAGTATATTATTTGGTAGGTATTTTATAGATTAAAATCAAATGTCAAGGACCTTGCTATTTATATAACTTACAATCGTTTAATCATTTAATTAAATATTCTTCTTATTTCTTCCTTACTTACACTGATTGCATAATTTTTAAGGCTCAACACGTGCTACAGCTCTTCACTTAGACCTTTTTTGCATAATATTATATTGCTCCCATAAAGAAGTACAAAAAATATCATTTTTAAACATCGGAAATAAAACAAACCACCGAAAAAAAAATTATTAAACATTAATGCCAATGAGAAAAGCTCGTTTAATACATAACAAATTCATGATTAATTTATCGCTAATTCTAGCCCATACAAGATATTAAAAATATTATATCACATCATACACCAATTTATTTGTGTATATATTTATAAGGAGGTCATCAGGCTGTCGCTAAGGCCGCCATTTTTCCAGCAGTGTTCCGTATTTGATTCGTGCATACGCTCAACGTTCGTTAAGTGAGTAAATTACGCATTGTCAATTCTCTCCAGCCATGTTTCGTCTTTTATGGTTCAAGAATTCGCTAAGCGTTCGTTGAGTAATTCAATTCTTGAAGTCTTTTTTCGTTCATTTGTTGGATGAGTAAATTACACATTTGCTTTTTCAAGTGAGTTAATAATGCAAATATGTCTTCTTCCCAGGCAAGCTGCTTTTAACGGGACTGGTAAATTTTCTCATCGAGTGAGTTAATAATTTTTCGTCAAGCATTTTCTCCAGCCGAATTGTTTATATTGCGGCTTGTGCATTTGCTTAACGTTCGTTGAATGTCAAACGTTACGCTCTTAACGAAAGTTGTCGAATTGTACTTACTAAACGAAGATTCGATAAGTACAGTGATGAAAATTGGGTAAGTTTTTTGCACAACTGAAAGTAAAATATTATATGTTGTACACACAAGTTTTAAGTTGACTCAAAAAGCATTTTTTGTAAACCTTTTTTAATTTATATCTTTGTGCTTCAACTAAGGCCTCAATGTTTTTTTTTTGTGAGTGCATTTCTGAAGATTAAAAGAAACATTTTTTTTTGATAGCGCTTGACAGAATAAATAAAAAGAAATAACAAAAAAATAAATAAGCTCAATCAAGTTTTTTGCACAAATGGTTGGCAAATTGTAGCGGCCAGTGGCTGAAAGGAAGAAACGATGCTAAAAACCAGTTAGGACATCAAGAAGAAGAACTAAACGTTCCACAAAATGATGAATAGGAAGCCAAAAGTAAAAGCAATTGATTCTCTAAAGAGCAAATAACTGTGGCCAGCAACTCGTCAGTTGTCATTATTTGCACTCTCTCTCTCTCTATCTCTCTCTCTCTCTCTCTCTCTCTGAGTACAGCAGCTTTTTAAGAGCCTTTGCAGTCGCATTAATAAATAATTATTAATATATAAAATAAATTCTCTATAAATATTCCTTAACGGTTCGAAGCTTGGCTTCGCTTTTAGTTTGACTTATCATATACATTGACCCTGCTTTTGGTTTGAAACTTGGTTTTCCACTAATTTAAATGTTATATTAAAATTGAACGAAACTACATTTAAATTTAAATTAGGAAGTATAACAACTCAAATGTGTAGAGCTATTTTACAGTTAAACACAGCAAAAATGAAAGTATAACTCTTTTAAAGGGTATTTAGACATCGGCATCTGTCACAACTAACGGCAAGCGTATTTCGTGACAAGCAACAACAATCAGAACAAGCAAGTGTTCTTAAGAAGTACCAAGAGAACGACTTGAAGATGCCCTATACAAAAGTAACATAAACTGAAGTGAATGAAGCATATAAGAATGCGGGACAGGTGTAAAGGGAAATAATGAATTAACCTTTTGTTTGTAACAAGTGCATTGTGTGGTTTTAGCATGTCCGCTGGCAGCGTTTGCAAACGCACAGGGTGTGCTAAAAAAGACGGGGCCGGACCGAGGGTCCTTTCGTGAGTAGCTGCTTAATGCTTATTATTGGGCAGATCAACGAATTCGGTTTTGGAGAACAGGCAGAGCGAGTCCAAAGTGCAGCAGCACCTTGGGCCTCGCACACTGAGAATCGAGAGCGGCGAAATGAAGAGTGCCGAACGATAGCGCTCGCCCACCCACACTCGCTCAAAATGGGACTTGGCTGGCTGCTGGCTGGCTGGCTGGCTGGCTGGCGTAGCGCACACTCAATAACTGTGAACACACTGTGAACACTCAACTCATCCTCAGCGCAGCGCGCAGCTTCTTGTTTATGTCTGTGGATGTGGATGTGGATGTGAGGCTGCCGCTGTGGATGCGGATCTGTCAGTTAGTTATATGGCACGGTCAGGCTCTGTTGTATATCGCTGTCGCTGTCGCTGCTTCTGCTTCTGCTTGTGCTGCTGCTTCTGCTGTTGCGCTGATCCCTGTGTTGTGTTTTTTTATTGTGGCAGCCACCTCGAAAGCAGCGCGTTGCAAGCCAAATCTGTACAAAGTGAAATAATTGACACATGTGCGAATACTTTAATTACATATGTGCACACAGACACAAACAGATGTATGTATGCATGCGTGAGTGTGTGTGTGTGTGTGTGTTTAATTATATGTATGTATGTATATATTAAAAATATATATGTACATGTACACGTAAAGAATCGCAAAATGATCAAAATAGAATTCGCGTACAAACAAACAAACAAATATATAAACATTTATACAGACAAATGTTTGTTATCTCGCTGCGTGTGTGTGTGTGTGTTGTGAGATACGTAATAAGTTGATATGTATATATATGCATGTATATACTAAGCACACAGCTATGGGTATATACATATGTACATACATATATGTACATACATATGTATATAGGGAATACTGCACTTTCAGCAGTGAACTGAAGTTCAAGAGCACAAAAATTGATTATGATATTTATAAATGGTTTTAATTGAATACAATAGAGTGAGAGTGATCCATCAAGAGCTTGCTGCGAGTGCGATTCGCATGAATATGAATCGTTTATGCACACACACACACACACACACACACAATGCATGCCTCGGTGTGTGTGTGTGTGTGTCTGTGCCATGCACATACATGCATATACTAATTTACATACACACCTACACATATCTTTTTTTTTATATGTATGTATGTACATATGTATGTACATACACTAACACAACACAACAGTAAAAAGCACTGCAATTTCAGCGAATAAACACAAGCGCTAAAAACTACAACAACGACGCAGCGCAGGGCACAAAAACAGTAAATAAAAGTGAGTGTGAATAAAACACGCACACACACACACGCACACGCACAAACTACGTTCGTTTTCGGCAATAAATAAAAAAGCCAAAGCAGAAGGAGGAGAAGGAGAAGAAGTGTCGTCTTCGCCGGGTTTTTAAATAATCGCTCAATTTGTGAGTTACTCGCAATTCGTCACAATGCATTGGACTTGAAAAGCGTGCACCGAAAACTCAACGACAGTTACATTTGCATAAATACACGCACACAAACACACACACACATACACATATTTATAAGCCCACTTAAAAGGAATACAACAAACATAGCTGCAGATATATATACATACATATATGTATATATACTTATGTATCTGAAGGCGGACAGTGACAATAAATATAACAGAATATGCTGAGATTGGAACTGTTAAGTGATTGTAGCTGCTGATTGTTAGACTTGGATCAGAAATCTGGTGAGCATAAAAACACTCACACACACACGTATATTTGTATATATCTTACTTGCATATTTACTACACATGCACTTGCAGAAAAATTAATACGTTCTTAAGATTTTACTACGCAAATTTCATGCCTTATTTATTCTTCAATTAAAGAAAGAAATGCCAGGAATACATTTCTTTATTTATGCCTTAAATTTCCTAAATTAAAACGTTCTCAAGGAATTTTTAAATTACCAGAATATTTAAAGAAGGGACATTTTTTAAGTTAAAAATTTTTGGGGACAAATCAATCTTAAACAATCTTAAATTATAGAAGAAAAGAATAAAGACATCAAAAAATCGCTTAAAATAATTTCCTAATTCATGCATAAAATGTCCTTTTTTTGGGAAATTTTTAAAATAAAATAAAACCAACTTAGAAGTCGACGAAATTAAAATATATCTTAAATGTTCTTTAATTAATATATTTTATTAACCTACTCATGAAAAAGTTCAAAGTTTTGGACTTTTCCCAGCGAATTTTTCAATTGTTACAAGAAGAGAGAGGGCAATAAATAAAATCTTTGAAAGATTCTGTCAATTTTTGTACTTGATTTAAATACAATTAGCTTAACTAACTTATATTTCCAGTAAAAGATTTTTATTGTTTCGTCTAGTTTTTTATTTCAAGCATGCACAACAAAGTAATTAACAAATTAAATGTCACGAATAATTTAATTAGCGGGCAATAAAAAATACTTTATTGATAGAATTTGAACTTCGACTCAAAGCTGGTTTTCTACACAGTTTTCAATTGAAAAGTAAACAGAACAAATGCTTATAAAAAATTAGTAAATAGAAACGCGAACTATCTCATGTTAATTGTATATTAAAATCCACAAAACAAAGATATAAAATATATAAATTTCATTCATTGCTTTGTATTTAAATGGCCGATTTGAACCTGTTCTGAATAGGGTAATTTATTTACCACTTTATTGTTAAAGAATTTTAAATACTTTACGTATATCTCTTAATGAACTTTAGTAAAAAAATAAATTTTTAAGGAACATTTTATAAAATCGTTCATCTGAAGTATTTATTTAAGGATTCTTATATAAATTCTTGCATTATAGAATATTCTTAAGGGAAATTGAATTCAATGTCAATTTTGACTGCTTGATCGGATAATTTGAATTTGGATTATTTTGCAAAACTAAAGTTGGGAATATAAAAATATTATATTTATATATATTTTCCTTCTAGGCACAAAAACACAATTCGAATTGAAGAATAAAATGGCTTCGGCACAGTTGATTAAAGATCAAATCGCGGAGCAGCGATTATTTAAAACGGCAATAGATCCTTTTATGCACCTAAAAACAGAACCAGTTCCGGAACTGGTACCGGAACCGGATTCGGAACTGGTACCGGAACTGGAACCGTTCGGTAGTTCGTGCTGCAATTGCGGTAGACGAGGACGACGACGACGTCGGCGACGACAGGTCCAAACGAATAACGGTAGTTGGCGATTCCGTTACGCGAGCGCGATTTTGGTGTCGATAGTTTTCGTGCTGGCCGCCGGCCAGGACGCGAATACCCTGCAGCCGGCCAAAGCGGCGCGCGCGACTAGCTTGTCACTCAACGAAAGCAGTCCCAAGGAGCCGCCTGCTCCGACGACAGTTCCGACGACAGTTCCAAGTCGCCGTAGTGGAAAGTCCTTGGAACTGGTTTCGGATTCGGTTCACGCCGGCGGCGTCAGCATGAGCCGGAACAGTTTAATCAGCGGGGACAGCGTCCTGCAGCGTCAGCTGCGCGAGAAGGCCAAACAGGACAGTCTGGAGTCGATCAAGATGCACATCCTGATGCGGCTCAACCTCAAGAAGCTGCCCAACATCACCAAGCCGATGGCCGTGCCGCAGAACATCCTCGAGAGCTTCTACAAGAACTACAATGCTTCACGCGTCAGCTCCAACAACAACAACAACAACAACAATAATAATAATAATAATAATAAAAGAATGAATGCGCTGCAGACGCCGCGCACAGGACTCTATGTGCCCGCGGAGGTATCCTCGCCAGGACCCAATCACAACTCGTCCTCCGAAATGCAGGGCGACGATCCCAGCAGCTTTAAGGAGTTCCAATTGATCTACAACATCGGATTCGATCAGAGCCCAAATGGGTACAGTCCAAAATTAACGGACTTTACTAAGGACGACGATCAGGATGAGGAGGAATACGAGAGCATTCTTTCGCACATTAGCAGCATTTACATTTTTCCTGAACGTAAGTTGAAAACAGATTTTTTATTTAACTATTCATCAGCTATAAATAAATCACAAGTCAAAGTTAAAGAGCCTTAGGATAATAAAAGGTTGCTAAAGAAAAAAGAAGGTCGCTAAAGAAAAAAGATCGTTGCTAAAGAAAAAAGGAGGTTGCTAAAGAAAAATGAAGGTTGCTAAAGAAAAAAGAAGGTTGCTAAAGAAAAAAGAAGGTTGCTAAAAAAAAGAAGGTTGCTAAAAAAAAGAAGGTTACTTAAGAAAGGTTACACTTTTTCTTATACTTATAGAGTAATTTGTTAATTACCAGTTCAGATTGCTTACATTTAATTTAATATACCATAGGCAAAAGGAATAGAGGAAATTGAAAGGTTACCCAAATGTTTATTACCCTAAAACAAAAAATTTGTAATTTCTTATTAACTGTTTTAAGGTTTTTGATTAGATAATTATTATTATTGTATAAAAGAAAGAACTATTGAATATCAGTTCGAATTCCCTTCAATGAGATATTTTAAGATTGGATTATATAAATGAATTTAATTTGATTAAATAAATAAAAGACTCAAAACAAAAAATATGTTGAACAATAAATTAGAATTAAAATTTCGATTGTGATTAATTTAATTAAATATTAACTTGAAAATATAAAAGCCAACAGGAAATTGTTTAAAATGATAAATTTCCCTTTCAAAAGCATTCAAATAATATCAGGAAATTAAATAAGTTTCTGAATAAGAAGGTTGCTCCGATTATATTTTAAATATTTTAAGATTAAGATTACTTTTTCATTTTTACCATAAAAATTATTTAATAAAAATGTGAATTTCTTCGTCTGTTCTTCCCGTAGAGCCCCATGTGCGACATAATCGGAAAACAGACGTGCTCCGGTTTAAGTTCGATGCAGGATACTCGGATATATCGTACGTAACGCTGCATCTGTATCTGCGAGGATTGGATTGGATAGCCGCCCATCAGCCGAATCTCGTCGAGGAGATCGTTGACTATCCGAACAAGGATATCGTCGTGGCTCTGCATCGGGCCATACGTCGGGCGAATAGCACGAGCTATACGCACAAGGCCAAAATGTTCGAGTTCCGACACAAAATACCCCCCGGCCAGGGACAGTGGGTCAATGTGGACATAAAGCCGCTCTTCGACGCAGGAGCTGCGACGATCAGCTCCGATCCGATGCGACCTCTGGAGATTTTCGTTAAAGGTGTCGAGCCCTGGATGCGACCACTCGTTGTGACGACGGACATTACTTCAAAGAATCCATTGGTAAGGTGTCAAAGAAATCAAGATGGAATAATTAATCACAATTTCAGAGAGAGTGTGACGTCAGAATTTCAACACGCAAATTCCCAATACGCAGAAAAAGATCAAAGTTCACCCTATTGTAATTACTCACAATTCCAGAGAGCGGGTGACGTCAGCACTTCAACACAGAGCAAAGAGTGCAGAACTTCCCCGTCGGCAAATATTATTTTTCTTATCATTGGCACACAACACATAAATAAACCAAAGTTCTTTGCGGCGAAAAAAATTTCCCTTTTGTAATTACTCACAATTTCAGAGATTGTGTGACGTCAAGCCCAAAGATCTTTACAGCAAATAAAATTTCCCTTTCGCTAAAAATGTCCCTGATTTCCCTTACGCTCTCTCCCGCTCTCTCTCTCTCGCTTTCGATGTTTCTAATAAAATTTGCTTCGATTGCAGACAGTTCACATTGAAGTTGGCTCACGGAAAAAACATCGACGAAAACGAAGCGTTTTCATGGACTGCACAGAGAGCGATCACGACATGCGCTGCTGTCGATATCCACTGAAGGTGAATTTCACCAGCTTTGGATGGCATTTTGTGGTGGCGCCCACCTCGTTCGATGCCTACTTTTGCAGCGGCGACTGCCGGGTGGGATATTTGGAGCAGTATCCGCATACGCATTTGGCCGCTCTTACGACGTCGGCCACGCCGTGTTGCTCGCCGACCAAAATGAGTTCCTTAAGCTTATTGTATTTTGACGAGAATCACAATCTGGTGTTGAGTGTTATACCAAATATGTCAGTTGAAGGATGCAGCTGTTCCTAGCCGATAATATCGATAATGAGAAAGATTTTGTGTGAAGCGTTTAGTCTTAAATAAAGTAGGATAAGTGCATACATACACATACACACATGCAAATAATTGCACTCATATATGCATACACACATACATACGTTAAAGTACCTGTAATTTGTTTGTTTGTTTCTTTGCACGTACCGTAATTGTAATTTTTAAATCTAGTTTGATTTCATTTTTCTCATACTACTTGATACCATATATTTTAATTTTCTATATATATTTGTTACCCCGCAAGCTCCAAATGCAGGTCAAATTTTAAATGTAAATAACTTTACAACAGCCACGATTGCTGTCATATTTAGTGCCAATGTAAATAACATATGTGTCCATTTGCCATTCACCACGAGCAGCCAAATAAAAAAACTTACTCATTTCGTGTACACTTGAAATAATTTGCTGAAAGTAATAAAAACGTAAACATTTAACATTAATCTTTAGCGAAAAACTGTTTACTAAGATTCTATTGGCAATTGTCTGTTGACGGTAACACGTGAGTGGCAAAGTTACCGTAAGCAAATAAGGAAAACAGCTGCTCGATTTGTTATCATTTAAATGCTCTGGCCTAAACACAATACAATTCTCCTTCCACAAATCAAATAATAAGTCTCCTCTTTAAATATTCAAATCTGTAAGTTAAATACAATGGAAACGTATATTTTAAACTTACCGCTAAGCTCAACTGTTAATTCAGCTGTTTGTGGTATCGATACTCTTAGGCCATACCCAACATCGATAAGATATCGTAAAAGAATAATAAATACATGCAAAGTGTTTAAGCACACGTTAAGTGTGTGAAATATCTTATTTCCAATTGAATAAAGTACACATACGTAAAATTTATATATTTGCAAAATAGTTAAACAATTTTGTTCACCGAGTTGAAAAAATACCACTGTAAAATAATCGATATTAGTATTGTCTGCATTTAATGCTCTGGCCACACAGTCGCAGCGAATTGAGCGATGATAAACGATGTCTGTATTTCTGTTTTTGTGTGGGTGTGGATTTACTTCACGGAATAAAAATTAATAGAAATATGTAATTTGTTATCAAAATGTGCTCGAATAACTGTGTTGATGTTGTTGAGCTAGACTATGTTGTACTAAAGGTGCGTTCAAACCAGCGCTGACAGCGACTTGGCACACCAACTGTGCCCAGCACATACACACACGCACACGCACACAAAACAATCAGCCTCAATTTTGGGTAACAGTGTGCATGTGTGTGTGTGTGTTCGTGTTTTTGTGTAGAAGAATTTTCGCCGCAAATATTTGATACTAAAAAAGTTTTCGTTACTTGCAGCTTAATGGTAATGACATTACAACATTGTCGAGTTATGAAGCGGTTCAAATGTTCCTACAAGCTAAAGAAACCCTAGTAGTTGAATTATGCCGTAAGAAAAATCCCAGCAGCCCACCAACAAATACGAACGGCGAAATCGCCGCACAGTTTAGCACAACAGCGAACAACAGTGCCTCCAATCAGTGTTCAACCAAGAATCAAATCGTTCTAACACTTCGAGCCTTTAGCAATGCCCAAGCTGAGGCGCCGCCAGCTGCGCTCTCCAAGCAAACGCAAACCTTTGGCAACTTCGTGGAGCTAAAGAAAAAAGCACTCGACCCCAATGGAGATCTAGTGCAAACAATAGCCGATCACTTTATCGAGCAGGAACATCATCTGTTCGAACAGTGCCTCGAACCCGAGATAGACATTGAGGTGAGCATTCAATTAAAGCCTATTCAGTTCCTTAAAACTCTCCTTTTTTTGGTTTGGTTGGCAGGAAGTGACGCTTGTTAGGCGCGATGCGAACAATGATCCAATTGGTTTGAGCTTCTTGAATGGCAACAACAGGGACAGGGAGAGGGATAGGGAGAGGGACAGGGAGAGCGATGAAAGTATTAGTAAGCCTGTGATAAGCAACGAGAACGAGAACGAGACGGAAACCTGTGAGGATGTCTTCATCAGTGATATACAGCCGGCTAGTTTGGCCGAACGAGATGGACGCCTTCGTCGTGGCGATCAAATACTGCGCATCAATAACGTGGACATCAAGAGTAGGAAACACGCCGAAGCCCAAATCAACGAGAACAGCACGGCGATCACGCTGCTCGTCAGTCGACTGCTCTATCCGGTAAATAGGGGGAGAGAATTCTGATTAAATAACTTAAATTATAATTAAACAATTTGCAGGAAGATGAGGATGACGACGATGAGGATGACGATGAGGATGAAGATGATGTTGTTGATGTTGATGTTGACGATGATGATGATGACGATGAAGATGAGGATGAGGAGGATATTGATAGCAATTTTGAGTATGCCAATAGCTTTCTGACCGACGATTACACCAACGTGGTGGACAAGCTGGACAAAGTCCTCCTCAGCAAAGCCAGCCTGCCAGCTGAACCAACTCCAACTGCTGCTGCTGCTGCTGCTGCTGCTGCCGCAAAGCCGAACAATAGAATAACGGAGAGTGCGAAAAGCAAGCCGAAGAAAGTTAATCAAATGCTGGCGAAAAGCCTGCCGCATGCGAAGAGCAAGCAATATGAATACGACGATTGCGAGCACATATACGAGACAATCCCAGAGGACTCCGAGTCGGAGCCGTTGTACTGCTCACCATATCAGAGCTCCAACTATATGACCGCGATGGGCTCCTGCTCGTCGCCCAATGCGGAGACGCAGACGCAACGCGTGGCCCAATGGCTGGGCATCAAGTCGCAGATTAGCGCCCGAGCCGTGCACACGCTCGCCCACGCCAGGCCCAGCCTACAACACTACAACAAGCAGCAGCAGCAACAACAACAGCAACAACAACAACTGCAACTACAACAACAACAACAACGTGTCTGTAATCGGGTTTATACGCTGCGCAGCGCTTTGACGAACACGAGCGGATCGAGCAGCAGCGGCGCCAACTATGCCGAGCACAACGACCACAACAAGGAGGAGGTGGACAACTCGTCGAGTGCCTACAACACGGGCGGCTCCAACAACAGCGCCTCGCCGCGCCAAAACAACGCCGACAACGAAGCTGCTGCCGCCGCCGCAGCAACAACAACAATAACAACAACAAACAACTTTCCGGGCAAGGAGACCTTTCTCACCAGTCCCATCAGCAGCATGCTCATGCTGCCCTTTGGCAAGACTGGACGCGTTCTGCCAAACGGTGAAGGTCCTTTGGCAAGCCCCACTCGACACCTTATTTAATTTGTTTCCCTTTTCATGTTGCAGACTCAGCTGCGACTCTCGTTAAGCAGCCTGTTGAGGCTGTCGCCAAGTTGGAGCCAAAGCTGGCGAGGCCCAAGCCCGGCCCGGGCGAGGACCTGCTGCAAGGACAATGCCCGCAGTTCAATGCTCCCAACTTGAGTCGCTATCATTTTGTGAGCAGTCAGGAGGTAAACCTCGAATCCTTTCCTTTTTACTGCCTGTTTCTTTTGAAAGCGCAGCCTAAAACATATCCTTCATTTAAATAGGCACTCAAATGTTTTAATTAATACTTACTTATTTATATATATTTAATAATTTATTAATTTATCCTCTTCACTTTACACAAGCAGAATTTGTTGTCTATATTATTGGTTATTATTTAATAAGTTAACACAGTAAAAAGTTTTAATCCTACAACCAAAAAAATCAATTAATATATTAACAAAAAGAAAGATTTTATACCTTAAAGTATTTATATTTATATTTAATTACTTTCGAAAGTTTATTTAATTTTATAGTAGTTATATATTTATTTTTAATTACTTTCGACTTATTTAATTTTTTATTTTATAATATTTATTTAAATATTTTTAATTACTTTCGGCAGTTGAATTAATTTTTAATTTTATAATACTTTATAGCAATAATAATCTCTTAAATGCCTTTTATAATAATATTTTATAGTAATAATTATCCCTAAAAAGAGTATTTTATACTAATAATAATCTCTTAAATGCCTTTTTTAATATGGTCAATAAGAATTTTATAAAGCAATCTTCATTTGACATACATATTTTTTATTATATATATTTTTTTGTATATAATATAATATAATTCACATAACAATAATTTAAATAATAACTTAATTTTAATTTAATAAGTAATTGTTTTATTATTAATTTATTAATTATTCAATTAATTTAACTTTTAGCTTGCGGCTAAAACTATTTTATTAATTTATTTACTTTAATATTAATTTATAATTTATATTTATTTAATTAACTTTACTGGTTTAAACAGAAGTTCCAGGGTTTATTTTTTTTTTTTTATTATTTTTAATAATCACTTAAATAAGCAACTATCGAAAAGAAATTAATTGATTTACTTGGCCTTTTTTTAGGTGGCCAACAAGGTGATTTCAGTGCCAAAGCCAAGTTCGATTCTGATGGCCGAGAATGCGGCTGAGGAGATTCCGATGGTTTGGAAGGTGAAAAGACGTCCGGACGGAACCCGTTACATTGTGAAGCGACCCGTGCGGAGTAGTGTGAACGTGGGCGTCAGGAAGAACCTGAGGACTGCGGAGATAACCACCACGGAGGACGATACCATATCGGAGGTGAAGATCGGACGCTACTGGACGAAGGAGGAGCGCAAGCGGCACATAGAACGCGCCAGAGAGAGACGGCATCATCAGCAGCTGCTGCATCAGCAACAACAACTGCAGCAGCAGCAACAATTTCCCACACAATAACTACTATTATTTAGGTACACACAAAAAAATCAACTTCAGCCTGTAGAATAATTTTAATTAAAACTACAATTTATTCGCAACCGATAAAAAGTCAGGTTTCCAAAAAAGCTATGTATTATTATTCGTAGTTCGTAAGTAGTAAGTAACCAAAACCAAAAGTCCAAAATAAGTACGCTCCATATATATATAAATAAATATATATATAAATAAAATGGCTTTTCAAAAGTCAAACAAAACCAAAATCAAAATAAATCTATTGACAAACTCTGCAAATATTAATTATACAGAAACACTTAACTCCTACATTTGTATAAATACGCACAAATATTCAATATATATATCTAAATACATATATATACATATATATAAATAATATATATATATATATATATACAGTTTGATTAGTTGATTGTTGGATCGTAAACTAGTTGTAAAAGCTACAATAAAATATATTACATTTTGCCAGTGTTAAATAATAATAATTATTAAAAAGCGCTCCATTTTTTTAAGTTTTTTTTATTGCAAATCAAGCTAAACCTAATAAAACAAAACCGATTCCTTTAAACATTTAGTGCATCCACTTAGCTATATTATAATGTACATAATAAACAAATCTTAAACTAATTAAATCTGTTTTTTATAACTAATACATATAAATATTGTAACAAGTAACAAAACAAAAGTAGTTTTTTTATATAAAGTTTTTCTGCTCTTAAAAGCGCTCAAAAATGCAAGTGGGCAATTTTATCACTCATTCAATTGAGTTAATGCTCAATTACACACAGAGAGAGAATTGTGAGCGCAGCGTAAACTGCGTTTACAGACTGCTCTCTTCGTTGTTCCTGCACTGAGCGCGGTAGTTAGTTTAATGCTGCGCACACAGCGGCTGTTGTATCGAAGCGGCTTGGATGTTTGTGATCGGTCGTGTTTGCTGCGCGCGCATGTTCGTTAATTCGCCTGTAATAAGCTACCGAGCACAAATCGCGACTATTCTCAGTGTGTTGTGTTTTTCAAACTACCATCAATTAATTAAATTAATTCGCCTGTATTACAACTACATAAGGTTTTTGTTTTTTAAATAACTGTGGCTTGACATATTTGTGAAATTACAATGTGTTGTAAATCGACACAAAACAAAATTGGGAATCAACGGTTCCTTGATCCACATTCGCAAGGAGAGCGTAAGAAAACAAAAAGAAGAGCGAGACAAAATACGGAACCTATTCCTTATTGGGTGAGTGAGCAATAAAAGTATACTCACATAAATATATATATTCACTTTTAAGCTTATCAAATATAAGTTGAACATAATATAATTTGTTTATTGATATTATTTCGCCAAGAAGAAATTTAATTTTAAATATAAAATAAGACATATTTGTAAGCTTATATATA
>SCDZ01000420.1:0-98624 GCA_004143845.1 Drosophila lacertosa | reverse complement strand
CCTTCGCCGCCGCTTGTGTCAAAGGGTGCAACTGAACCGAGACTGCAGTGCACCTCATCCTAGTGCCACGCCCACCACGAGATTCGACTGGTTATAACTTATATAGTGTTTACCTTAGCCTAAGGCGAAAGCTTCAGTTCCTAGTAAAAATTAGTAAGGTACTGAAAACAAGAGCTATAAGCTTAGAATTGAATTTAATATCATAATGTGAAATTTAATACATAAAAAATATATATTATTATTATTAGTATACTATATATATATATGTAAAATATAAATTTAAAATACAAAGAATGTACGTTCTTAAAAAGAACCCTAGATTTGTATAATATTTATTATCAATTGAATGTATTAATATTTCATCTTCAAAAGGGGTATCTAAAATATTTTTGGAATCTTAAAATATTAAAAATTTATTATGAAATTCGATGGAATTTTATATAACTGATATTTTTCTGACTGTCGCAAAACTAGTAGTTATATAAAAATCTAGTTGACTTAAAAGTAGCCCACACTCTAAGCCTTTAATATGCATATATATGTATAGATGTATGTATTCTCGTTTTCTCTGTTGTCATTGACACTTCAAAAATGTTGTGGGCTGCCAACTTGTTTATTTGGCTGGCACTTGACATGTCTGGAGCAACGGAGCGGAATTTAGAGCTGGCCAGGTGACAAGAGCTTATAATAATAAAAATAATAATAATAGTAGGGGCACTCGTGCAGCGTGCAATTTAATTAAATTTTTTGGCCAGGCCAGAAGTTCTTGTCTACCTGGGCTCCACTCGTTGGTGACATATGCGACGCATAAATTAAACACTCCGTTGAGGCAACCAGGTCCACATGTCCACATGTCCACATATCCTCACGTACGCTTCGCAGGAGCAGGCGCAGAAGCAGTTGCCTTAGGAAAATGTTCATTAGTTTTTCCACTGGTGTTATTTTTATTGATTTTAATACATTTATCTTGAGCAGCTCGAGGAGCTTTTCATATGAATATAGGGTTAATCATTTGGGGCAATCAAAAGGTGTCTTCTGGCCAACTTGGTCGCTGTCTGGGCCAAGATGAGCAACGCTTTGGGCGCTTATTGAAAAACGCATTTTCCAATGCTGCTGCAACAACGGGATTTTGCTTGCAAGTAGAGGAAGAGAGGAGGAGAGAAGGAGCAGCTGAAGTTGGCTTTTTGTGAGTTTGCTTATTGCTCAGTGGACTGTGCTGGTTGTGGTCTGTGGACTGTGGACTGCGGCACAAGTTTATCAATAAAATCCTGTGGCATACAAAACGTACACGAGTTATTTCTTTTGCATGAATGCTTTGAGGCCAGGCCATCACAGGATATGCTTGACTTATGGCCACAGAAAACTTTTTTGTGCCATATTGGCTAGAAATATTTATATATACTTATTTATGTGACTCCAAGCTAAACGTAGCTTTAATAGTAAATGGGTAAAATGATTTATAATGGTAACTAAAGTGGTTCAACTATCGATCTCTCTCATCTGTTGGTGTAATACAATACTTTATCTACAGTTTTCCAGAGGAAATGCCACTCGAAGATTTTAAACAATTGAAAGATCTGTTACCTGGTAGGTGTTTTTTTTTTTGTGTTTCCATTGATAACTCAATTAACAACTTACTTCCACGAATTGTTCAAGATTTCTCGCTCGAACGCAGCGTATCTTGTATCTTGTATCTTGTATCTGAGTATCTGCGTATCTTGTAATCGCCAGAGGCTGCAAAAGAATTACTCATGCTCGAATTTCAGACAACGTGTAATTCAAAACCATTCAGCACTCGATACTCGGTTTGGGTCGTGATTGGAAAAAGGATTCGTCGTCTGTTGTTTATGCCTTAGTTGAGTTCGGTTCAGTTCAGTTTCTTTAAATGAAATTTCCATTGAAGCGTTAATCCATTTAGGTCCATTTAACCCCCGTGGCCTTACAATTGATTGCACGCACAACTAATCCGATTTAGGGGCCAGTTTCCCTCCATCCTCCTGCCTCCTTCCTCATGCCCCTTCAGCCAAAGCCAATTGCTTGTGTCGCCTCCGCACATTTCACTGACAATGACCTACTTGTGGCTGCCTCGTTCCAAAGTAAAATTGTGCATAAATTAAAAAATGTTTATAATCTAAACTATATGCTCATAAAACGGGGCTGACCAACCACCTTTCACTTGTGTCCTGCTTCGGTCCTTCCTCCATGGGTGTGTGTGTGTGTAGATTCTCTCAAAGGCAAAATTGATGACAATGCGGCTTGTCAACGCCTCGTCCTTGCTGCTGCTGCTGCTGCTGCTGCTGCCGCTCCTGTCGGGCTTCCTGCAACAAAAGATAAAAATTTCATTAAAACCATTATAACTGCCGTCGTTGATGCAAAAAAAATGGGAAAATAAAAGGATGATAGCTAAACGAGGACGAACCAAAATTCAGCTGGAAATAGGCGACTGACAAGGACGCTACACAAGAAGATTAAAGAAGGGTTTATATATAGTAGTAGTAAAAGTAGTTAATAAAAGTACTATATAATAGATAATAAATAAAATTATAAAAAAATCAATAATAGTAGTAGCATATATTAGCTTTATATTGTAATTTTATAAAGTAGTATTAGTAGTTGTAGTAGTATATAATAGTAGTATATTATGGTAGTATAAAATAGTAGCAATTATATAAAAAAGTAGTATTATTTTATATTAGTAGAATAGAGTGGAGTTAGTATATAGTAGGAGCATATTATTAAATTGTAGTGTATTATATTATATTATATTATATTATTTTATATTATATTATATTTTATTATATTTTATTATATCATACAGAAGCACCGTAAAGTAATAGTATGTTACATATTTATACAGATATTTTTTTTTATTGTATGTGCTTAAAGATAATTTCACATTGGGCCAATTATTCATGTAAATAACTTTAATAAAGAATATTTTCAGGGTATGATTTCATTTAGAGATTCTTTAGTTTGGATTCCTTTTTTCACCCACTATCTACTTTTAACTAATCAGTTTAAAAAATGTAGTAGATATCAATATATCAATATAAATATTTATATATCTATCTATCTCTCCATCTATCTATCTATTTATCTATCTTTCTTTCTATCTATCTTTGTATCTATCTTTCTGTTTATCTCTCTATTTATCTATCTATCTCTCTATCTCTCTATCTTTCTATCTATCTATCTATATATCTCTCTATATATCTATCTCTCTATCTCTCTATCTTTCTATCTATCTATCTATCTATCTATCTATCTATCCATTTATCTAACTATCTATCCATCTATCATATTTATTTATTTTTTATTTATATTATTTTTTATGCATATACTTACATCATAAAGTTGTCAAGCCAAATACTTTATAAACTATATAGATAAGTAATTTATTAAACTTCAGCTTTGTATAGACTCTTTCATATATCCCACATTATTCGCGTATTAAATTTCAATCGTTGTCAATATAGATTAGATATATGGATGATTCAACTTTTGATCATTAGTTTCTTCCCCATAAAACTTCTTCTCCAACTTCGTTAACTTATCTTCCCTTGGTAAACATATTTCCCACATTATTCGCATATCAAATTTCAATTGTCAATTTGTTATAATTTATGTTTTTAGCCTTCGATCCGCAATTGAAGCAACTTTTTGTAGATTGTAGCGCAGCGAGACAATCTGATGAATGGTCCACACATGCCCAATACAATGTACCTATGTATGTGTGTGTGTGTGTGTATTGTGTGTATATTCAGCACGTATATAATATCTTTAGCTTTGCTCAAATTACCGCTATACACACACACACACACACACAGAGAGAGACACAAATACATGTGCACAGACGTCTAAGCAAATATTCACGTTGTGTAAATATCCTGTCGCTGTCGCATGTATATCCCCTTCTCTCTCTCTCTCTTTCTCGCCCTGTCATGGCTTCGCTTCCATTTTGCATTTTGCACTCTTTGGCACCCCCCTCGCAGCCGCCCCTGTGCTAGGGCCCAAATACGGGCTCTCTTTTAGGCTTTTGTGTGCCACGCGAGCTCAGCGAATGTCGTGCTGTGTATGTGTGTGTGTGTGTGTGTGTTGGGTGTGTGTGTGATAACAACCCAAGGATTATTTCGCATTACTTTATTTTCACAACCGCTTGCAAGTTTTGCGGTACTTTAGCCCAGCCTCGCCCCCTTCAGCCACGCCCCGCTTATAATTTACACGCTGATTGCGCGTCGGGATTATATATAATTTTACTCTACGGTTTCTTTGCCTCTCTCTCCCTTTGCCCCCTCTCTTTCTCACACATCAACACTCTATGGCATCCCCCTGTTCAGGTACTTTTTATCTGATTTTTCGTAACTCGCTGTGCGGTTTTTCCACTTCTTTTTTTTTATGAGCTTATAAAATTAATTGTAAATAAATGCTGAAAATGGCGCATTTGATTATGTTTTTTTTTTTTTGTTACATAATGAAATTAAATGGTAATAAAGCGTTTTCTATATGGATTAGTGTGATCTTTTAGCTTGGCCTGAATGTTGGACATTGTTGTAACAGTTTGCACTGAGTAAACCTTGGAGGGACCTAACAAGGTAACCGCATTACCCACACTCCAGACCACCATGTTGGTTAAGTGGCCAACTGCGTAACCATAAACCCAACCGAAAATGACAAATATTGGAAAAAAGCATTAACTGAAAGTTGCTGCAAACGCAATTAACGAGCGGAATGAAAGAGAAAGGAGAAGTTGAGTTGAGTTGAACTGAAATATAATACAAATAATTAAAAATAGCCAGAGGAGAGAAAATGTCTAGCCGGCTGTGTGGCAAAAACAATTGTGTCAATAGTTGACCCGCATTTTTAGCGACCAGGAGATAAAATAAAATAGACAACAACAGCTGCTGGCAGCCCGACATGCGACTGGATGAGTCAAAATAATGGAGTGGGGGGAAACCCCGCTCCGAAGCCATTGTAAGGCGACACCTAGTGGCAATCATTTGTTTACACAATATTGGATATGTTTGTGTGTGTCGGAGGGAAAGGAAGTGGGCATTAGCCAGAAATTTGTAAGGCACAACACGCACTCGAAGGATGGGTAAAGAGAAAAAGGATCTGTTGAGGAAATTTATGCAGGCGACAAATTCAAAACACATGTCCTGCCGTCTACATAGAACCAATCAATTGTTTATTTATTGTCTGTTACTTGTTTGCTTTCTTTTCCCATTTCCATTTCCATTCCCATTCCCTTTCTTTTCTTTTCTTTTCCATTTCTTTTCAGACCACACAAAAAGTAGCAGTCACTGTTTTTCCGCAGGGGCAGGTGTCCTGATTAAGGAGAACAAAGAGCGAGACAACTTCATTTGGCTGGATTGGCTCATTTTACGCGCATTATCCTCGGCTCATTATCTGGTCAAATCTGGCTGCATTGTTTTGCGGGTTCCAATTTGCCCATTGTCCGATGAGTTTTTGCCAATACAATGGGGGTAGAAATAATATATTAATCAAAAGCTATTGTACTCACTTTTTGGCTGGTACACAAAAATGCTTCATCTAGTATTTCAATATTCGATGCATTTATCATTTCAATGTGGTCGGCACGGCGTGGTTTCCAACTTAAGCTCACAGGATCAAGTCAAGCACAAGGACACGCGTGTCTGTTCGCATAAAGCAATTTAATCTCTCTCATTACAACAGCGAGCTCAGTGAGCTCCGGCTACGGCTACGGCTCAGGCTCGCTCTGCGGCATATGGTCCTTTTCGTCCTTTTCGTCCTTCTCTGCAGTCGTCTCGAATTTATTGCCCCTGCAGTGCGAGTGCAACACAAGCACACAAAAATTTATAACTGTGCACATAATGAACTCATATTTTATAACGTTTATTAACCCATTGATAACCAAACGGACCAAGTGCTTAACGGCCACTGAATTTATTGCGTCTGGCCAAAACATCTTAGGGTTCGAGCCAAGGATTCTGTTGCCTGCGCCTTGTGACAAATAAATGTCATATTAATGTCAGGGAACCACAACCAGAATTGATTCGCATTCAAATCGAGGACTCCTCTTCCTTCCTCCCCTTCTTCCCACAGGTCCTGCCCCTTGTGGTTTTCAAGTGGAAGCTGCTTTCCGCTCGTTTGCCCCCTTCCTGCGAAGCCTTTTGTATGTGTTCCACTGTTCATGCGAACTGCGATAATCCTGTGTGTTTTTCGGGCGCCTTTGCAGGACGTTCGAAATTGGGATAAGAGAGAGAGATTGACATGATTAAGTGACTTCAAGCGGAGATCGGAATATATAGCTTAGATAGGTGGAAAGATAGTTACCTCCAGTACATCTTTTAGGCATGATATAATATAGTAATACAAAAGATACTATGAATGTAAATAATATAATAATAAATACAATACTTCACATCCATCTTTTATTAGTCCATAAGCTAGTTTGATGATTATTTAGTTTCTTCAAGAGGAGATTAGCTTAATCACAAGCTCAGATAGAACTTAGCATAAATAGTACAATTTGGAATCTTACTTAAAATATATAAAAAGATAATACAATACTTGTCATCCCTTTCCGTTCATCAAGCTTTAACAAAGTTGATTTAAATATACGTTCTAACTATTAGATAGATAGATTAGATTAGATAGATTAAATTAAGTGTATACACAAGTAGATAGTTAAATTGAGTAGTTATTTCATAATATTGTATCTTTTATAATTTATTTATAAATAATTTTAAATCATAATGTAGATAGAAATATAGTTTCAGTACACTTTATATATATGTTTATCCACTTTTCATTAACTTAAACAAACTTCCTTGAATATAATTGTCTACTTTGAAGGCATATTCAAACTAGTTTCCTTTTTAAGTTCAGCAGCCTTATAGATACATATATACAATTTAATCCATCCATCTTCCATCCATCAACTTTAACAAACTTCCTTTAGTATAATTGATTACTTTTAAGGCTTATTTAAATTATTTTCCTTTTCTACTTCGGCAGCTTCATTGTTACCTAGGCAAGACCACATATAGATAAAGAGATAATTACATTCACTACATATTGATATAAAATACACTTAACTTTTATATTGAACAATGTTATTCATCATCCATCAACTTTAACGTAGTTTCTTAAATATAATTGATTTTAAATTATAATTATATTCCTTTACAGCTTCACATTTAGTAAATAGAAAGAAAGATAATTACATTCAGTTCATATTTATATTAAATATTATATAAAATACTATAGGCAGATAGATATTTAAGTACAGTAAACTTTAATATATACAATTTTATCTTCCATCCATCAACTTTTTCCTTGATTAAAATTGATTGCTTTAAAGGTATATTTAAATTATTTTCATTTAGAACTTCGACATCTAATTTTAACCTAAGCATAGATTAAATTTAGCATATATATAGAGAGATAATTACATTTAGTTTATATTTATATAAAATATTCCGCGATATCTACGTACAGTAAACTTTTATATATACAACTTTATACATCCATCTTCCATCTCCATCGTGAGTATATTTGATTACATTAAAGGCTTATTTAAACTATTTTCTTTTACCTGATTATAGATTACATTTAGTATAAATATAAATAGATAATAACATTCATTACAAATTGATATAAATTATACTTTAAAATACTATGACAAAAAATATCATTCTGTACAAATTTTATACATCTTCATTCATTCATCCATCAACTTTTTCCTTTTATATAATTGATTACTTTTAGGGTTTATTTAAATTAATTTTCTTTACAATTTCAATATCTAATTTTTACCTAGGCATAGATTAAATTTTTTTTAAAGAGATAATTACATTTAGTTTATATTTATATAAATATATATATATAATAGATATCTACGTACAGTAAACTTTTATATATACAACTTTATACATCCATCTTCCTTTCATCAACGTAGTTCCATGAATATAATTGATTACTTTAAAGGCTTATTCAAATTATTTTCGCTTACAACTTCAGCAGTTTAATTTTTACAATTAGTATATAGATACAAAGATAATTACATTCAGTTCATATTTATATAAAATATTCTATAAAATACTATATGCAGATAGATATTTACAAAACATTTATATAAACAATTTAATACATCCATCTTCCTTCCATCAACTTTTTCATTAAATATAATTGATTACTTTAAGGGCTTATTTAAATTATTTTCCTTTACAATTTCAGCAGCTTAATTTTAACACCTCGAGCTTACAGAAAAGTTTTAAAGAGCTCAACATGAATTACTTATTGAAAATTATGTTGCATGTAAATAAAAAAAGGTGTCTTGCAACAAAAGTTTTTCCAGCTGAGTTGTTGTATTTAAAAATGCATTTGCTTTTGCTTGTGAATATTGAAAATCAAACTGTTCGGGCTTAATTGAATTTCCAGCGCACAGTGGGGATAATTTTATATGCAACTCTCTGTGTCGACCTTCCGTAAAAAGGGACTCGCCTGAGTTTAAACATGTCGCCCACATTTGCTTTTCACTTTTCACTTTCCACTTCACACTTAACACATCCCTTTTCAGTTGATGCCGCTTCCGGTCTTCTTTGCGTTTGTTTGCATTTCCCGCCTTTGCCACGCACGGTCCGCTTTCCCGCCCCGCCAACGAGTTTCCCTTTTGGCCAGTTTTGCCCTTTTGCGAGTCTAAATACTCCCTTCTGCTGCTGCTGCTGCTGCTGTTCCATCGGCTCTGTTTGCAATCAAGCATTTCAGTTGTTTGCCTTACGGAACTGTGGTCCATTAAGGGACGCCGGGCGGGCAAATGCCGCTGGTGACTTTTCGCACTCGACGTTCGACGTTCGACGGGTCACGTGTCGTAATTGTATCTATGAGATACAATTACAATTTTTCAATATTTTTGCACAGCGTGAACGGAGCTGAGTTGAGCCGAGCTGAGCTGAGGCGTTTTATTATTTATTTATAGCGACACTTTATTGCCGCCGGCGCCAGCTGCAGGATATGCACGCAGGACACGCTCGATTGTAATTGCGCACTTGCGGCGTCTTTACTGTACACAGCCGAAGCGGGGGAAACCCGAAGAATATGTTGCATCATCTCTGCGTCCGTGGCCTTAATGTTCTTGCCAGTTGCCAGTTGCCAGTTGCCCGTCGCCTGTTTAATGTTGCGTTGCGCACTGCACGTCCTTCGAGTCCTTTTTCTGGCTTAATTTAGTGTACTTGAGAGCTGCCTCTCTCGCTAGCCATTATCATAATTTTTCAATTTATTAACAAAGTCAAAACAGTTTAGTTTCCACCCCCCCCGTAACTAAACCTCATTTATTATCTGTGTTGTCCTTGTCCTTGGCATCCTGCGGCGTCCTCAACGTGAAATGCGCGTTAAAATGCCTTTAATTGTTTCTTATTTATGTGGAAACTTTTGTTTCCACTGTGCAATTGTTTTTTGATATGATAATGTATCGTGAAATTGGGCCTGAGAAACCTTCCCCGCCCCTCCGCCTCCGTCCCTGCACACAAGTCAATTGGTGATTAAGACAAATTTTGTATATCGTTTAAATTCAATTCTCGACCAAATTATTCATTTCCTCTCTCGAGCGACTCTTGAGTAAATTTTAAACAACACATTTGCTTAACTATTCAAGCTGAGACAATTGCAGCTGCAATTTAATTGATTGAGAGCAGGCTTCACTTTAATTGAACCAAAAAAATTAAAAAAAAAATAAGAAAAGATTTTTAGCTTAGCCTCGTTTTTGGGGCGTCTTTCTCAAGGCCTCTAGAAATGCCATCGGAAAACTTTCGGGCGCGAAGTTTGTCTTGAGCTCAAAAACCAAAATCCAATTTGCAACTTTTTTCGAGTGCACACACACGCAAAATTCCTTACCCACTTTCCCCCCCCTCCTTCCCTCTCGAACACTTTCCCAATCCTCTAGGTTGACAATCACGCACGATTGCCGGCAAATCTAATTTAAATACGACTACACATCAGGCTGAAGGGAAAAGTGAGCCCAGCTGGCAACCTTTGATGGCTTCTGGAACTACAGTTCCGGCTGGCAGTTACTTTAGTTAGTTAACTGTTTATGAACCATGGCTAGCTGCTTGCAAAGGGGGCGTGGCCGGGCACTTTACACTTTACACTTTTGTGCGGCAGCTCTTCTAAAGTAATTAAGTGTTTTTCCACATGATGGCTTCATAGAAGTGTTGCCAGGCAGCCTTCAGCTGGTTCCCTGGTTCCCTGGTTCCCTGTTTCCTTGTTCCCTGCTCTCTTATAATTGGTTTATAAAAAAACTGTGAAGGAAACGTGAAAGCAAAATGTTGCCTGGTCTGGTTTGATAGTTGCAGATAGTTTAATACTTCTGGCCCTCAACTCGGGTCTCTTCCTCTTCCTCTTCCTCTTCGCTTAAACACATTTAACAAACTTTTGTATACCAAACAGAGGCGGCAACACGTCATTAATAAACTATTAAGGTATATCTTTAAAGCACAGGAGTAGGGGAAGTAGAAGGATGTGGCTCAGACAATGCAACTTGATCCTGGCCAAACTGGAAAACTCTTTCAACTATTTAAGTGCTTGACATAATGTGGATATTCTTAATTGAGAATGAAGCTGACATTTAAAAGGTATTGGGATATATCTAAATCGAATGTTCTTTTAGGAAATAGAAGCCTACAAATGAGTCTTAATCCAGCTCTTAGAACTGTGCTTAAATGCATTTGAATATCTTTCTTTACTAAAGTAGTTGGATACATATGAAAATAAAATTATGATGAGCTTCAAATTATCTCTGCAATGTTTGTTAGTTTCAGAGAACAATTAGTGAACAATCAGATAATTGTTTCAATCAAGAAAATAAAACCCTTTATGGATTACTTTTTCCTACTGTTGTGTGTTTAAATAGAGATAAACAAAATCATTATTCCCATTTTCAAACACAATACAAAAAGAGTTAAATTTCAGTCTGTTAAACAGATCTTAAGTTTTTTTCTTTTCTTCCAAATTTTCCTTAATATTAAACTTTAAAAAAAAATAAATAAAAATTTGAAAATATCTATATATGTAAGTAATAAATTTATAAATGTGAAGATATGTTTGTCAATCATCTGAACTTTATTTAAAATATGTAAATTTGATTTTAAGCAAAATTTAAAAATTTAAATTTTAATAAAGCAATATTATTAATATTAAATATTGTAAGCAAATTCTTGTGTGGAATATAATAATTAATTAATTTAGTAACTGTTCTTAGATTAACCATATGGCATATTTGGGATATCTAGAATCAAATTGTATATTTAATTATATGAAAATAGATGTCATTATATAGCCATGTACATTGGTTATGGGGGCTATTGAGGCTTCGATATAAAGTACATAGAAGACGAACGTAGTATTGCATATCACATAGTAATTTATTTAATTAATTTATTTAATTTATCATATACTTAACAAAATTACAGAAGAGTTCGATCGAGTTGGCTTAATAATTTAATTTTATTTTATTAAATAAAGTAATAAATAAAATTAAAATAAAAATCATTAGGTAACTTAGGTAAATTAAATAATTGATATAAGATATTAAAATATTTATATATATATGTTTACATGCAAATGTTTATCCACATTTTTCTTATACTTTTAGCTTAACTAATATACAATACTACATAACTAATAAATATTGAAAAGTGCAACAATTTCACTTCGAATATTGAACACTTTTTATGTACTTTAATCTCTTGCGGAACACTCAAAGTAGAGAAAAAGAGAGAAATAAAATAACTATCAGGGAGTACGTACAATAAAGTCAGGCATTATCACTTTTTAGCGTTAATAGATCCAAATGCATATTTTATGAAAACGAATGGAGGAAAACAAAATACATTTGTAATCAGGGCCAATTAATCTCGAGAGTCAGCAACTGGGAACTTTGCTGTAGTTGCTGTTAAAAATAATTTCTGTTGACACAAAGATTGAATGCCTTTTGGGCCCTGGTCCGGAGTCTGTTGCTGATCTGCGATCTCCTCGTCGACGTCGTGTGCATAATTTATGCCTTCGATCACATGAAGACATGAAAAATGTCGCCACAAGATCGCAAGCCCAGAATGGATCGACTAGGCCCCATAGAGCTGAGAGTTGTCTTGCCAAATGCGGCCAGGACCGGGCTAAGGCTAAGGGCAACGGACTGGGGATCGGGAACTGAGCATAAATTAAGTTGACACAAACGTGTTTCGTCGAGTGCAACGCCCAAAGCATCAGCTTCCTTCGGCCAGCGTCAATTTAATGTGTGGACATCATTTTCCTGTCGCATTCAATTCATGACGAGCCAACTCTGAAAATACAAAAAAAAAAACATAAAAAACACTTGCACGTGAATTGCATCACTGATGCTGATGCTTCTTCTTCTTCTTCTTTTTCTCCTGCTCCTCTTGAAAGTGTTGTTGTCGTTGTTGTTGTTGTCGTTGTTCCCGATAATGGCCATGGCAATGTGCACACGTTATATGCACATTTGTGAGTACTTATATGGCGAGAGATGCGGGCCAGGGACAGATGTGAGAGGAGAGTATTTGATTTGGCATCGTTTCAATTCGATTGCCTGGCATTCCATTAGAATTACACTCTTGTTACGTTTATACTAATACATGGAGACCAAAGGAACTTATGCCTTGTCTGAATGAGTCATTAAGTTGGCATTAAGATCAGTTTGTCGTCCGTTGAAAGGACATAAATATTAATGAGACTCTTGGAAATAGTACTAACTTAAATTAAGCATAAAAGGGACCTTCTCCCTGGTTTACACATCCATGCTAAATTAATTCCTTTAATTCAACTCTTTTCTTTTAACTTATATAAATATATGTATGTACAATATACAAATATTTGTTGCTTTTATTTCATTAATGCCTCGATTATTATAGCAACTAAAAACGTTAAATGGGGCATAAGCGACTGTGCAATACTCTCTTACACTGTTAAAATAAAGTTATATTCATAAAATCCACACCTGGTCTATTTGATCTCAAGATCCTTTGCTTTTCAAGCTGTTTGTTAGCGATATCTAACAACTCTTTGAGTTATACCAAAAAGTACTAAAACAACAAAAAATATTTAACTTATCTTGCGACCAAAGTTAAAGCCATCTAATAAAAAGTGTATACAAAAAAAGATGGCAGGCAGAATAAATGTTACTTCCCTGTAATTTGAAAGGGCGAAAATAGTCTTATTAAAAAAAAGGTTTTATGAACTTAAGAGAACCTGCTCAGTAATCTGATAAAAAACTTTAACTATCTTAGCTTGATAACTAAACATTGATTTATACATTAAGTCGGTTTATTATCGGGGTATACAAATAAATTAAACACTTTTTGTTACTAGTATAAAGGAATAAACATTTAAAATTTTAAATCTTTAGCTTTAATTTAATTGGGAATTTACTGTGGGAAAAATTTTAATTTTCAAAAATTGCTTTAACTAAATGCTTCAAAACTATGACATTTGTATAAAATAAAAACAGCATTAAAGTGCATGTGGAAGCCAAAGGGGGATAAGATAAATAAGATTTTTTAATTAAGGTAAAATTACTGCACAAAATTAAGTGGCTGTTTCTGGTAGTCTTTGGGATTTTAAACTGGGTAAAACGAGAACTATAAAAAAAATCGGGATACCTGAGAATATTGGTTTAATATATTTAGTACTAATAGTCTCTAAGTTTGACGATTTCATACAGACACACAAAAATATGCCTAGATCGACCCAGCCTTAATTGGAATATACGAAGGAGTTATTCTATGAAGATGTCTTTTATTTTTACTAAAATCAATGGGTGCAGCTTAAAATTAATTGTTAACTTGTTAGTTAAGAAAACAGATGACATTTGGATAGTTGATCGTAAATCTGCGATCTTTAGCCTGATTAGCTCGTGAGGTTCACAAAGTCCTTTGTTCACATCCTGTGCTTCAGAGGCAACTCCGTCATCGCCCATCTTTTACTATGTCATTGCTCTCGACTTGATGAAGTCATTTTGTAGTTGCTGCTTCCGTTTAATTGTGGGTCACTCCCTCGTTGCCTGCCCCACCAGGTTGCAGGTTGCAGGTTGCAGGTCTGTTCTTTTCTGTTCTTTTCAGTTCTTTTCTGTTGTTGGCTACCCACGCTGAATGCCAATTGCTGATGAGCTTTTAATAATATTTTTTCGCTTTTGCCATCGTAATTCTTCTTGGCTGGCACTTGCCGCATAATTCGATTATGGCGCGGCGGCTTTCAACTAGCGAAGAGAGGAACCTGCCTCCAAGTGCGTCACATCCGCGAAGCGGCGCTGGGTTGCAATTTAATTAAGTGACGACGACGGCAAAGTTGTCGTCGTTGCCGATCAGCCGCGATTATCGACAATGGTTGTTGCGGCTGCTTGGTTGGCTTGGCTGCACCCACGCCAAGTGCCACGTGGCGGCATTTGCGTTTGATGGCCCTGCAACATTTGGATTCAGTAGTTGCAGCAGCAGCAGCAGCAGGTTGTCGCTACGCCCCCGTAATTATCGCCAGCACGCGCAGATTCCCCCGCGAGGGTCCTTTCGTGTTGAGCGCGCGCCTTTTTGCATGCCGCAAATGCCTTTTGGCAAACCGACGCCCCGCTGGCTATCACTGACAATCGACGCCACACTTCAAACACTTTTGCCTCAGCTAGCGGTTATTTTTCTGCAGCACGTGTTGCTGCAGTTGCTGCAGTTGCAGCAGTTGCTGCAGTTCTATTTAATTGAAATGCAAGTCTTGCTCGTCTCTGCCTAAATGGATTATCGACAGATAACTACTACTGCCGCCTACTCTCTATCCTCTACACTCTCCAGCTGCCTTTAATGGAGTTGTTATGTTTTCGGGTTCAGCTTAATTGTGCGCAATGTCATTTTGATTGTGGTTTACAAGAGAGTTTCGAGGATGCCCAATTCCATTACTCAGAAAAAATCAATACATAATAACATATTTATTGGTTAAATAAAGTGTTGTCAAAATACTTATGCCACCTATATAAACTAACTTAATTATAGTTTTAATTTAAAAAAATCTAAATTTGTCTTTTTATAGCTAATTACACTACAACTAACTATTATTCAAAAATACATTACGTGATTTTTCTAAAAAAAGATAGAAATGAAAGAGAAAATGAGACATCGTTTTGCCAAAATATACATGCCAACTAGTGTAAAGCTATAATATAGTTTCAATATAGTCGAAAACTACTAGAGAAAAAATATTTATCCAGATATTTGAAATACTGAAGGAACTTATCAATAGACCAGGATACTTAATAAAATTATTTTACATAGATTATTTAGATTTCCTACCTTTAAATTAATTAATTCTTGTTTAATGAATTATCGAATTTTATTAGATAAACCTACAAGTATTTCCACTGTGCACTGCAAAATTCTTCACTCACTTTATCTGCGGCGAGTTTATCACTTTTTGAGCATTTGCGGCGAATTTTTAACTTTATGTGATACTATTAAACGGTATATTAATTTATATTGAACTTAGCCCTGTTACAGTAATAAACTTATTTGAGGCCTACATTTTTTTAGTTGAACTAACCCATTTTCTTAAGTAAGCTTCAAAATCATTCCACGGTGCACAACGAAATTATGCACGCTCTTTTTAATTGCGGCGAATTTTAACCTTTAGGTGCTACTATTAAACGGAATATTAATTTATATTTAACTTAGCCCTGTTACAGTAATATAGTTATGTGAAGCATTATATTTGTTTCAATTGAACTAACCCATTTTCTTAAGTAAACTTCAAATTCATTCCACGGTGCACAACGAAATTCTGCACGCTCTTCATTTGCGGCGAATTAGTCGCTTGCCATTTGCTGACAGATTTTATCGCCTCGCTTTTGGTCTGTCTTTCGCTTTGGGGTCTGCCGCGGCGTCTGGCGCTGCTCTCGGCGCTCGTCTCTCATTATCGATGTCTGTGTTCACTTTAAATCCTAAATCAATTGAGCTGGCGGCCCCTATCGCAGTCGCCCTTTTGCCGCCACTTTGCATTCTCGATTGGGCGGTTGGCCTATTGACATTCCCATTGCGATTTGTTTTCAACTCAGTTGACAGGTAATGGCACTGCCGACGCCAGACAATGGCGCTTTTGTCCTGGCGACTCTTTTCCCTGCCGGCCTGGTTCATTGTCACCATGCCGTGGCGGCTGTGACAAATTGCTTTAACATTGATTTAAAGACAAAAACGCGCCAACATTTCACACAACTGCCACGAAACGTCACTCAGACGACGCCCCTAAGCCGAAGCCTTGAGCAACCCCCGCCGCGGAAGACCTTGGCTAGTGAATCAATTGAATGCGTTTTCAATTTTTAATAAAATGCGAAAAAAAGCCCAAAAAAAAAAAAGAACGGAGCAAATGCAAAAAGCATCGAATTACGAATTTCAACCGCACGTCGGCGACTCGACGACGCTGCCCATTATCCTTGATTTATGTGTATCCTGCTGGTCTATCCTGTGCTCTCCTGTTTTCGCCATAAACAATTACAGCCTGCCAGGCAGCTGCGGCTTTTTCGCATGTCCTGCCAAAGTCAATGTTTGTAGCTCCTGCTGATGCTGCGCCTCATTCCATTTTTCTCTCTGTCTCCCTCTCCCTCATCATATCTCTCTTTCTCTTTTTATCGCTATCGCTGACTGGCTTTTGCATTTTAAAAGCAATTAGCAGCGCATTTTTTGGCTACGCTGTTTTTCGCTTCTCTTTCATTTTTATTTTTATTTGTGTGCGCTGGCGATTTTCAATAATAAAAGAAAGCAAAAGTTGTTGTTTTTGTCGTTGTCCGTTTACGGCCTGTTTGCTGCTTTGTTGTTGTCGGGTCGGGCAAAAAAATGTGCTGCCAAAGCTAACAACAAAATGGCGCGGTCACGTGACGAACAGCGTCCCCCCAATCCTTGACCTCCTCCTTGTTGTTGTTGCGCATCAAATAATGTGTACAAAAAGACACCGTTCCATTGTGCGGCCGCCGCTCGTTGTTATAAGTTATGCGCAACAACAAAAACTAATGCCAGAAATAAAGAGACAAGCAAAAGGGGCGAAGAGCGGCCAAAGAGAACAAGCTAAATATGCATTGTATATACGTATGTATGTATGTATAGATGAACTGGTGCGTTATTTACATGTCAATGCATTTTGTTTCGCGATTAGTTTGCAGGCTTTTGTCTCAATTAGTTGCAGCAATTCAATTACAACTGCTTTGTGCCGCAGCGCGTCAAAAGCTGTCAGCTACAGCACAGCACTTGTGTCAGAGCAGCCTGCCTTTGATGTCGACCAACAAGGAGACAGGATCATGTTTTTAAAATATTCATTTATAACTAAAATTGCAAATGGCATGTGAACATAACTTTTTTTATTTATTAATAAATTGCATATTTATTAAAAAGATTTTTATGCATGCATTTATTTTTAAAGTGTTATTTAACCAAGGCATTTATCCATTTTAATGGCAGTTTTTTATGCAAGTATTTACAAACATTTTTTGTGTTAACCTTTCGACTTTATACAATTTTCGTGTATATATGGAGGGCGAATAAACATTGGCTTATGCATTGATTCGTCGCTGTAAATTGGGAAATTATAAATATTTATAAAAGCTTTAAGTCACGGCTGTAAAAACTGGCAGCGTATCTACTTGGTGTTCATGTGATGTTATTGAGTTGTTAAGTATTTGAATTTATGTAAACTTTTTTCTGATTCTCTCACTTCTTTTGCACCAGCATTTAAAAGCAATAAGCTCAAACGAAAAGGTGAATATGAGTGAGTGACAAAAGTTCTGTGTGCCCCTCAGTTGCGGCGAATTAGCGGCAGCGCATAAAAACACTCAAATTGTAAAAAGAAGTCGAAGAGCAAGGAAGAAGTCGCGCTTAAAATCGTACAAAGACTAAATTAAATAAGTAGTTAATAAAACTTCTAACTGATATAATAACAGCAAAGCAAGTTTGTGAATAAATTGCAGTGTTTTAAATCAACCTGTGCTATATTTAATGAGTATACTGATTTAAAGTTCCAAATCCCATTTCTTAAAATAAGAGAGTCAAAAACTGTCACTCGCTCTCAGTTGTTGCAAATCCGATCAGCAGCGGCGCATACAAACAGCCAGTAAGAAAAAGTTAAAGAACAGGAAAGAAGTGCCGCTTAAAATCGTGTAATTACTAAATTAATTTCTTAACTAATAAAACTGAGCTAAAGCATTGTAACTATTTGAGTTCATATAAAGTTGTTGAGCCATTAAAAATGCGAATAAATGCAATTCTAATTGCATTAATTGGAGTTATAATGCAATTCCACTGCATTTGCACGGGTATTTGTAAGCACTCAATTAGAACAGGCGACAATGAGTAGGTGACAATAGCTCTCTCTCTTGCTCTGAGTTGCGGCGAATTAGATAAGCAGCGGCGTATCAAACCACTCAGTTGGAAAAAGTGAATGGAACTGGAAGCAACGCGTTTAAAATCGTATAATATAATCAACAAATTTAATAATTAATTAAACTAAGGTGGAAAATAACATCAAAACAAAGTTAGTGAATAAGTACCAAGGTTTTAAATAACAGTGTGCGATATATTAACTGATCATATTGTAATGAAAATCCCAAACTCAAATTTGTCATTAAGTTTGGGCGATTGAGTTTTTTTTTAATGTGCGACAACCAATTTTATTACTACATTCCGCATTCATTTGCGGCGAATTGCATGAACAGCAGTGAATTAATGCAGGCCGTGGAAAGAAGTGAAAAATATAATATTTAAGTAATTTATAAAACAAAGCTGAGTAAAAACAACTGTATTGCAATACGAACATGCGATATTGAGTGAAATATAAAAGTTCTCTCGTGGTAAGTGTATTTTTTCTTTGTATTTCTTCTTTGGCGCTCTCTCTTTTAAGCCTGATAGAGGCATCAGTTGGTTGGCCAAACAACTTTCTGTTTTAGTTTTGTCCAAACAGGTGCCGCCAACAACAATAACAACAACAACTACAACAACAACATTCTTAAAGCCGCCGGCGCCTTATCCATTAGCACAGCCAGTGCAAACAGGCAAACAGGCACCCACACATCCTTCATGGCGTCAATCAAATGATTGATCACTTGAATGCACAGAAATTGCCAGCAGGCGGCTGCTGCGGTGGGAGGCAGATTTTAATCTGCCACAGTCGCATTAATAAAACAAAAACAAAACCAGAAAGCAGTCAAGAGGAAAAGGAAGAGAGAAAAAATAAAGAAAAGAGCGGGGAAATCAGTCAATTAGTAGTCATTTGGTCTCGGTAGGGGGGCTTGTGGGGCCGATAAGAGTACGGAGCATCCAAATTTAGGCAACAAATACTTTGTAGATAGATAATAAATTATACGACGTTTGTAGGCAACTGCTGAGCAGCAAGTCAATTTCAGATCTCTCACTCTCTCTCATCCCCTCTCTCGTTATATCTGTGGTCCATCCATCCATCAATCAAGCTGCAACTATGTGAGGGAATGTAAATAGTAGTCCGGGGTGGGGGCATCAATTATGCGCCTGTCTTAATATTTATGAAAATTGATTTCGACGGCACTCCGAAACACTCAAACGTCACTGTCAATTAGAGATTCAAAAGGGGGTTCAATGGGTGGATTTAGTAACCAGCACAAGCCGAATAAAAATCAGAAACTCCTCAAGTAAATGGTTTCTAGGACAACCCAATTGTCTTTGTAGGATACATACCTACATATGTACATATGTACATATATATATATATATGTGTGTGTGTGAGTGTGTGTGTATAAAGATTATATCTAATGCTTGAAAATCGCATTTTCCCCCTGACATAACAACAAAGGCGGCCACAAAGAGCAGCTGTAAACATTTCACAGCGGAAAATCCCTTTAATTGATTTTTAAGCGTTCTATTTAATGCAGTTGTAGCTGTCGTTGTACCTCATTATGGAAAGGTGTCGACTGACAGTCAAAGAAAATCCAAATACCGAAAATGAAATGAAATTCAAACAAACCGAACAATTGACATAGATTTTTAATTCAACGCGCTGTTGAAAGGTGCAAAAATCCGAGCACAATAGTTCGAAAGGGCAAAAGAAAATTCAATCAAGGCGACAGCTTAGAAATGCGTTTGTCATAATTTCAACGAATGATTGCAAAATATTTCCCATTTCGCTTTGTGTGTTTTTCCTGGAAATGAAATGAAATGAATTTTCAAGATGCGATTTGCTGCATTCAGCCCATAGCACATATCCCAGGGCGTGAGAGAGAGAGAGAGGGAGAGAGAAAAAAGGGGTGGGGCACTTTAGACCATGTTGACAGCAGCTCAATGCTGAGTTTGGCCAGTGCTATTGACACACATTTGATGTGTTGAGCACAGGGCGCATTGTCTGGCGATGAAGTGCGACGTCTCAGGAGCTCATTGAAGACATTGCTGAATATGACAGGAGCTCGACCCCCATTTAGGGGGATTACCGTCAACCTCTCATAAACAGCGTTGGGACGAGTTTTTAGATGGAATAATTATTAAGCATACGAAAAATGTATGATTAGAATCGACCATTTTCGTAGATAGATCTCTCATTTGAGGAGTTTACTGTAGCTTGAAGCGTGAGACGAACGCTTATAGATCATTGATTCCTGATAATAAAACTATCAGCAGGAGCTTTGCAGAGCAGCAAAAAGAAAAAGAAAAATGAAATGAAAGAGGAACGAAAAGCAGCGTCAAGAAAGCGTATAAAAAACAATAAAAACTCAATAAAAGCAAACGCTTATGGCTTTTAAACGCTGCAAGGACGACAGCAACGACACGCCGACAAAGTGCTGGGCCAAGAGGCAGGAGCCAGAAGCCAGGAGCAGGCACAGGCCCAGGACGAACCTAGACGTAGCTGGCAAAATGACAATAGATTTGATTTTCCAAGGCAGGAAGCGGAATGGGAATGGAAATGGGAATGAGGGAATGGGATTGGCAGGCAGCAAAGGCCAAGACACAAAAGCAAACAATAAAAAAAGGCAACGTCAGAAAGAAATATATAACAAAAAATTCAAGAAGCCAGCCAGCAAATAGTTGAACAGACAAAAGAAACGACGACCAGGACTGAAGGAGAGGGAATTGCAGTTAGAGAGGGGCAGTCACAATAAGCGCACATTTAAAAGTGTCAAATATCCTTTTTATGCGCTTTGGGCCCCGACCAACAAACACTTTATTTTTTGTCACGATGCTGAGCAGAAAATTGTAAAGAAATGTTAATGCGATTTGATTTAAAGAATGAAAAGGCAAAAGCAGAACCAAAAGAGGGCAAAACGTCCCCGGGGCAATCTTCGACCCTGAGCATACATTTCCATATTTAAAGGTTACCCAGGCCAGATCTCTGCCAGCTCTCTACCAGTTCTTTATGACTTCATCTGTGAGTCTCAGCAGCAGCAGGTAGCTAACCTTACTCCATACAGCTCTGCTCTAAACAATTAAGCGTTAATATTGCAGAGTTGGCAGCTCCCGAAGGGAACGGGTCTATTGTCCACTTGCTATGACATTAATTTAATCCTTGAATGCATCTTTGACAGGCTCCTCGCTTGCGGAGAAACAACTCAACTCAACTCAACTTAGCTCAGCCTCAGCTCAGCTCACTTGCCATTCAGCTAACTTGTCGTTAAGCCCGACAGACCCAATGCCCATTCCCATTCCCATTTCCCCCATTTGAGAGTAGTCTCCCTGTGGCTGGTGCCGGCGTGTGGCATTGTCAAAGGAATTAGTTTTGTGTTTTTGATTTGCACAAGGAGCAGAGATGACTCCATGCCGGGGCTAGCCCAGCAGCGGTCTGTTGATTGCTTAAATAAATATGCGTCCAGCTTTTGGGGCGTGCAGCAGACAATGCCTTTGAGTCTTCTGCATTTTACATAGAGTAATTTGAGTTTTTGTCTCTGACAGTTTTTGGGCACTTTATTAAAACCATTTGGGTGCTGCCCAGCAGCCTAATGATTGTTTTGGGCGGCGCAAACAAATAGTGTTAAAAGTCAGCCCGATATGATAAGATAAGCGTCTTTAAGGAATTACATTCGAGGTTTTCTCTCACTTTAAAGAGAAACTCCATAAAGTAGAGTTGGAGAAAGCGGATGTTCTATTTATTAAAGCATGTTTGGAAGCGTAATCAGAGTACCCTTTAGTTTGTCATACACGGTTTCATAACTTCCATTATATCCTATGAGTACACTTAACGACACTTATACAATATCTTAGGTGTCAGCTACTGCAACACTTTGGGACCGGTTTGATTGATCGGCTGTCGCATTTTCATTGCAACAATCATATTTCAATTGCACTCTAATGAGCTACACCAACTTCAGCCAAAACATTCCAGGGACAACTTGCCGACCAGGTCCACACTTGGCCACTTGTTGCGCCAGTCGCTGGCGTTACGCAAAAGTCGCCAGACACAGTTATTAATTAATTAACGAACGCTCAAATTAATTGCACTCATTTGTTGCACAGTCAGCAATTCCGAGCCACGGCCTGCCTTCGGCCTGGTCGATCGATCATAAACGAGGTGGGTTGTGGAGCTGGTTGGCCGGTTGGTTGGGTTGTTTGGTTGGTTGTTTGGTGTTCAAGTGCCACTCAGCGGCGACGCGGCCGCAATGGAGCAGGCTGTTGCTGCTGTTGGGGCACACACACTTTACGCTCTTGACAATGTCTGCTGATTGCGCGAAACTAACGAACGCCCTCAAACCCCTTACCACCAGTTACCTCCTTAGACCTTCCCCGTACTCCGTTACCTTCTTACCCCCTTACCACCGCAAGCCCCATTTCCTTCTAACCCCTTACCCCCTTACTCTTACCCCTTTACAACCAGTTAGCCCCTTACTCCCTAACCCTCCAACCTTCCCCACAAACACATACAATGAAAACTTAATTAAGTTGTCAGTTCGGCGATGCGAGGAGCATCCTCATAAAATGCTCATTACAGCGTCAAGCGAAAACCAAACCAAACCAAACCAAACCAGACCGAAACCAAAGCAAATCAAATGGCAAATGGCAAATGGCAGAGCTCAAGGTCCTTCTGTGCGTTAGTCGTTGTTGTCACCCTTTCGTCCTGGCAGACAATAAAAACAGTTATAGAGTCATGGGCGCCAGCTTTGTGTCCTTCTGTCCTTTCGGCTTTCTGTTTGTGTTGCCTACTAATTTGAATATAAACAAGTTCTGCTTTTCGCCTGCTTGCCAAATGAAAATGCTCTGCTCGGATAATTTATGCATATGAACCCCTTGCTACCGTCAGGACAACCCTCAGACCAATATCCTAGTCAGGCGACGTCGTCGCTAATGCAAATTTATTTAGACATCGCGACTCCTTTTTTTCCGAATCCTGGTAGGCGTTAGGCGTTAACTGACATTTGTCGCATTATTCATAGCCTTTGAGGGTTGCCAGGATCTCTGTGATTTAGCCAACATATGACTCATTTTTTTTCTGTGTTGTTATTTGTGAGGGGTTGCAGATGTCTTCATTAGAGCATTCTATATCTAACATGTTATTAAAAACTTAAACTTAAAACACAGCTGCGATTTTCTATTGAAAGTTTGACCTAGATTTCAACGCTTGTCAAAACAGAAGCAAGTAAAAATGGTAGAAAAATTCAGCTTCCTAATGAACTCAAGGATTTTTACGCTATGCTTTATAAACTTACCCGAAATTGCTTGCAGCTAGTTGAATGAAGAGAGAGAGAGAGAGAAGAAGAAGAAGCTAAATAACCCTTCGTAGCTATTGCCAAATTATTGGAGCATTAAAATTGAAATGATTATTGTGTGTTTTGCTCGGGCTGAAGTGAAAAGCGAGAAAGCAAGTGAAAGTTCTGCACAAAAGCGAAGGAAAATTGGGAGGGTGGCTGGAAAACACGTTCACACCTACAAAGGGGATGGGAAGTAGATTTTCTCGGGTACTGCTTTACCCACTTCGTGGTGCGAATATAAAGTAAATAGAAATAAAAGCATAAAAAGCAAATTCGCATTTGCAAATAAATCAGAGGCAAATCAGTTGCTGACAGGGGAAGTATTTATGGTTCAATGAAAGGACGCCGCAGGCTCTCTCCCTCTCTCTCTCTCTCTCTTTATCTTGCTGGTTGTCGCTGTGTTTGCTCTAAATCCAAAGAGCACAGAACAAATTCGTAAAAATTAAGAAACAAATCGAAAATCAAGCGCCAAAAGAAGGGAAAATCGTAAAGAAAATTTTTTTGTATAGAGCTTGTTTGTCCTTCTGACCTTCCACCCCACTGGCTCAATCAGCAACCCTTAGCTGACGGGGTGGCAACACTCTGTATTTGTATTTGTTGTATGCAATTTTATGGCACATTTTCAAATAAATTTGCCAAGAGATTAATTCGGCCCGTTTGGCAGCGTGTAAATACAATTTTCATGAACTTATTGCGTGGGGTTTCAATTTTTTTTCCTTTTTTTTTTTTTTTGGGTTTTTGTAGTTTGCTCGAGAAAGCGATTTGGCAATGTGTTAAATGTTCTTGAAACTTAAGCTGCTGAGAAGTGGCCACGCTGCTTGGCCACTTGAGTGGCATGAAGCAGCTGCCAACTTGGTTAATTAAGATGTCAAGGTTGCTCCACGTTGGAGCTGACGTTCTGCGGGGAAGCTACTTGGAAATATATCTATATATATATATTTATTTTGACCATCACAAGCTGTGGCTTAATGCACTCGAGTTCCCTTTTTGAGGATATCCACAGCCACTTTAAAATATTAAAAATACATTTCTAATCAGTACTCAAAACAAAATGAGAATGCTTTTATAAAAAAGCTAAGAGGGAAAAATAAGATTTCTGTGAGATTCGGCCGCAAAAAATCGATTTTCTTATGACAACAGATATTAAGATGATTATCAAGTTTTTCATACAGTTTTAAATATCTGCTATAGTAGTCCGATCTGATTGTGTTGTATCAAAAGTAACGGTAATAACAACCCTTACTAATTGAGGTATTTGATTGTTGAATTAGTTTATGAAAAATATGTGGACAATCCAATGTTATACCATAAAATAATAGGAATAATGTAAGATATGACAATTTTTTTTGTAGTGATTTTTCGGTATAATTGCATTGAAAATCATTTTGGAAGTTTTTTGTAGCTTTTCTTTATAGAAAATATAGAAAATATATACTAACTATTATTCTACAACTTTACAGAAAAACATTTCATTGAACAAAAATAGATTTAAGTGCTTTATTTACAAATTACAGAAGTTACAGATATATTTTATATATTACTTAAAAGGCACCTACTTTCCTGGTACCTACTTATGTAGGATTGTACATAAAAGTTACATCAATAAAAGTGAGTTGTAATTGTTGTTGTTAATATTAAAAGTTGTATTTTGATGGCTTTGAATTTGATATATTTTAAATTAAAATATATATCAGTAATTAAGAACCTAGAAATGCCATCGTTACTAAACCGCAAAAATAAGCTTTTTTATCTGTTCATTCGAAATCTTAGTTAGTTGTATAACCTAAGACCTCATAATTAACCGCATGTTGATAGATTCACATTTTAAACTAGTTTACAACCTCATTTTTTGAAGATTATATTATTATATACAAGTTGAGAAAACACTGCCTTTGACTTTGTCTTACATTTTAATATTTTTGATGTTGATCTGTTGTTGCATGCACATTTTCTTTTATTAGTATTGATTTCATTTATTATAAGTTAGTTCAATCAATAAGCTTTAAAGTTGTTACTAGAAACTGTATAGGGGTAAATAATTATGATGGGCTGAACAATAAAGAAAGGCCCCAATTGAATTTCAGCTCAATTAAACAATTAATAGAAATCGCAGTTTAAATATTTAACCAAATCAAGTTCTTTGTGTAGGCATTGTTAAAAATAATTGTGCCTGTTTTCAGGGTTTCATTTTAAGCAGCATTTAAATACTTGCTTCATTTTAACAGTCCCATTGAAATGCAAATTTTTGTGGCACGCAGTTCATTATCTTTTAATGCGGCAACGTTTTTGGGATAAACACGAGTTTCGAAATTCGAAATTCACACAAAAATAATGCGTCAAAATTATGAATTCAACATTTGCCAAATCAATGAAAATTAATTCCATAAACAGAAACAACAGCGGACCCCAAAAAGCAAACAAAAATAAGGGAGCAGAAAGGGGGCGTGGTATGATTGAGTGAATCGGGCGATCTGTTCGCGAATGAAATTACATTTTCATTATTTTTCGGACTATGCGATTTCTGTGCGTTGAATACACAATGCGAAACAATTATAAATGCGCATCCATTTAAGTTGTTGTCGCTGTTGTTTCAGTTTCGAACATTAGCGAATTGCCAAATCAAATAATACTTGGGCCCCACATATATCAAAGCGAGGCTATGAAATTTCATGCAAATCAAATGAGTTTCAAATTTTTTAAATGGCCAAACAAACTATGCAAAGCAGGCAAACAAATAAACAGGCAGGACTCTGGACTCGCCAGATAGCCAGACAAATAAACGGACATATTTACAACTGCATTTGGCCGATGGGCGGTCGTTGGTGGGCGGTGGGCGTGGTCTGGCCACAAACAGAGGCCAGCATAGAACAGAAATTTGTTTTTGTTGCACTTTGCGCATAATTATTTTTGCATATTTTAGCAGGCGACGTTGGGCCCTGATAAAAATTGTATGTTTGAATTATGGCAATAAATAAAACAAAAGCAAACGAGCAAATAAGCAAATAAGTAAATAAGAAGAAGACGAAGAAGAAGAAGAAACTTACAGTTGCTGTAATTTGTTTTGATAGTAATTTATGTCAATTTGTGAACAGTGGGCGGCAAATGTATTTTCCGCAGCCAAGCGAGAATATTGATGTTCCTCAATTGAGCTTCGCCGCTGGCGGCCGCTTACAGTTACAGTTAATTAGTCGCAGCAGCAGCGAGGCAATGTGTGTGGCCAATTTATATAGGGTAGCCATCTAAAGAAGTTAGAAGATGCTTGGTGGGGAATATCCGACTGGTAGTTAGCTAATATGGAAATTTTAATTTTTAAATATCTTCTTAGCTTAAAGCGTGCTCTTTTGTGCCTCCCACTGTTACTACTATTTTTATAATATATACTACTACTACTTATATAACTATATTTTGAACTATTTTTACTATTACTACTGAAATTAACTTTACTATTACTACTACTTCTACTTCAACTTCTACTACTATTTCAACTACTAATAATTCTACTACTCTTGCTTCCTCTTTCTTCTACTAATACTGCTACTACTTATACTAGTACTACAACTTACACTATTGCTACTATTTATACAACCAATATATATACTCTTACTTCAATTCTTACTACTACTTCTACTACGACTTATATTACTACTTCTATTACACTTACTTCTATTACTATTATTATTTATTTTATTACTATTACTACTTCTATTACTCTTACTACTTTTATTACGACATTAACTGCTATTTCTTCTTTTCTACTTCTACTACATTTATTTTACTTTTATTACTACTACAACTACTACTACTACTATTTCTACTCCACCTCCTACGAATGCTATGACAAATACTATTACTTTCTCTACTTTTACTTCAATTACTACTACTACTACAACTATTTTTACTACGACTTATACTACTACTTTTAATTCTATTACTACTACTACTATTTCTACTACTCTTTCTACTTTTCCTATGATTAATTTTATTTTACTACTTCAAAAGATTTTCTGAAACAGCCATAGCACAAAATTAAGGCACTTAAATGCCGGGTATTGAATAGTGGAATCTCTAGTCGAAAACTTTTTGTAGTTCCGAGATCGCTGCAAATATATATAGATAAATAGACACTCTAATAGATATATTGTACGTTTAAGCATGCCCTGTCTTGCCTCTTATTTACATTTGCACAAAACCAATATAATATGCAATAAAAAGTTGAAATGGTCCTTATGAAAATGTATGGCAAAATTAAATTAAATTAAAATTTTTGATTCTGATGTACTTTTGGACAAATTTATATTATTTACAAATATGTATTTCGATTTCACTCATGTTTATTCATATTTTATATTGTAAGGGTTGAACTGACTATCATTAAAATTGACCAAATGAATGCTTGAGAAGTAGTAGAATATTATTGTCTGATGAAATGATTGATAGGTGCTCAACATATAGTTTAAGCTAGAAGAGGAAAAAAAATTGTACGAAAAGAATTCTTTCAAAAATTAAGTCATTTAAAGAATATATATACATACATATGTGTGTAAAATGAATTGAAAATTTATTATATGCCAGATCGAAGCTGCCAGAGGTTGTCTTCCCGTCGGACTAACCCGATTATATCTTTCACAAATGCCTTTTTACATTTTATTAACTTTTTCCAGTTCGAGTTCACTTGAGTTCTTGTGCCTAACTTTTTGGTAAGCAAGAACTAAGTAACTGACTTAAGGATACCAGCCACAACATCCATATACACTTGTTTGAACTTTAGGTTAAGCTCACACACACACACACACACACACATACACAGTGGCAGCTAATGCACTTCCGATTTACTTGGAGCCGAAGAATCTGCATAAAATAAATGCAAATGCAAAAAAGTTCAACCTTCAATTTTGGTATTTATGTTATTGAACTCGCCCAAGATTTATGAGTATCTACTCAATTTCTATGTGAAACGAAATGGAAATTTATGTGCGTGGGTAGCTCGAGAGGTTTACCCCACCCCCCAAACACTCCGTTTCGATTTACAGCCACTTTCGCCGCATAAAGCGAGTGAAATGTAAAAATTTATAAACCGCAAAAATATATATGTATATACACATATAAATAAGTGCAACAACGAGCAGGTGGCATGTGGCAGGTGGCTGGTGGCAGGTGGCAAGTTACCATTACCACCTCTAAGTCCCCTGTCCCAGCCGAGCACGTTCTCGTCCTATTGCTTTTCCCATGCCCATTCGCATGCACATTTGCATTTCTTTTAGCGACTTTGCCGCCGCCATGTTGTTGCCTTTACAAAATGGCGTTTGCGGCGCGCCAACAAAATGGCGGAGGCGTCAACGGAAGTTGCTTTTCGCAACACCAACCAAATAAATTGCAAGTTATTTGAGCTCACAGCTCGTACCTGCAACGAAGACGTCGCAGAAGCTGCCACACACGTTTGCCGTGCATGTCCTGTGCGAGTCCTGTGGCGTACAGCACTGCTAAATTTATGGCAACATTTATGTGTCGTGTCGCGTGCGCGGTAAATACCGGAAATGCCGGAAAGAAGTGCATAATAAATGACGTTATTAACCCACATGCACCACCCCCAACCACCCAACCAACCACCTGCGACAGCTTTTTGGCCAAGTTAAATACTCACAGGCCCAGGCTACCATAATTTGGGCTATCGATATAGCACTATTTCTTTAAACTCTTCCTTTAACTCCCTACTTGGCCCGAAGGCTTCTCCAACTTGGCCAACTCCCACTCTGTTTATCTTCTTGGCTGGAAGTTGCTCCTCTTTTTCTTCTTCTTCCTGGTGGTCTGTGTGCTTTACACACACTTCTTTTGGGCGCCCGCAGCGTCGTCGTCAGCTTTAATTAAATTTTTCCTATTTCCGTTTATAGTAGGAGTCTGGCTGAGCGTTCTGGGCGTGCCTTTCACTTTTCATTACGCCTTCCCCCCCGTCAAGTGGCGCATAATGAGCGCCACGCGGCGTATGATTAATATTTGGGCGTCTTTAATTCGCAATGCGAATACGCGAATCGCTTTAAAATGCAAATCACGTTCCACTCTAACAGCGCACATATGATAGATACACACACACACATACTTCTGATCCTTGTCGCCGCCGCCGGAACAGCCATTGGTCTTATTTACTTTTGGCCGAAATTTGAGCCCAGCTGCCAAACACACATTTCAATATTTGCGTTTTATGCGAGTCCGCTACGCGCCACGCCCCCCTTTGTACGCCCCTCTGCCTGCTCTATTCGATATCCATCTGGGTGCCGTCCCGTCCCGTCGGCGGTGTAAAATGTGCAAATTACCTAAAAGAACCGCAGACGAACACAACGAGACCACAGAACAAATTTAAATAGACATATTTTTTCTCGTCCCTCATTCCCTCGTCTGTTTTTTTATGGTCGTGGTTTGCAGTTGTTGTTGTTGTCGCTTTTTTTTTTTTTGGTCCCGTGGTCGGGTCCCTACGAAAATTTACAATATCTAACGTAAACTGTTCGGTGGCTGCGGCAAATTTTTGGTGGTGCGGGTTTTGTAACCCCGTCCACTTTCTAGATGAGAATGAGCGTATTTTATTTGTATTTTTAGCGCTAAAACAAATTGAGGCTCTACACTCTGTCCAGTTGGGTGTCCCATTAAATGGCTGTCCTTTGTGTGCTCTACACGGGGTGGGGTATATTAGGCTAATAGCAATGGTCGGAGTTCGTTAATGTGTGAACTGTTTTGAGGTCAATTAATATGTTTAATTTTTTAGAACAAATTAATGAGAAGCTCTTGATATTTCTCGCTTATTCATTAACTTCTTGTCTTATTGTAAGATGACTAGAGAAAGGAGCAAATTATATTAAGTTAAGTCCTTAAAACTTTTGAACTTTGTTCAAGGGAAAATAGGTTGATAATTTACAAACTGAAGTTCCAAACATTAACTGATTAACATTAGTATTAACATTAACATTTGCTTTAACATTAACAGCGTCACTTTAACAGTGTCACTTCTACAGCTGCGCTAATCAAGGCAATTATCTTAACTTACTAATTATCTTAATTACCCACTCAATTATAATTGAGGGTGAGAGCACTTAGTAAACGTCTTCTCATATTATGTTGTAAACGTTGTGATGTTAGCTGAGAATCCTTGCAGCAATTAAATCAGCAAGTTCATATACTCGTCGGTTGCCCTTTGGTATTTTATCACTCCAGTGAATTGAGCACTTTTATTTAGTTTTATTGCTGGCAGCACAAACAACAATTGGCAAACGAACGAACAGAAGGACAGTTCAGCTGGCATCTTCACCCCCGAACTTGTTTTGCAGTTATTGTTTGGTTATTTAAGAGCAATTCAGCCATGTTTAGATATTGATAACAACCATCTGGACGTCGGGACATCCGCACAAGCAGACAGTCAGACTGTTGGACTGTCCGACTGGCGGCATCCATTTAAACGAGGATAACAATTTCATGTTGATGCAATTTTTGCTATTTTTGCATATCGCTAACTATCTGGTATATGCGCCAGATCTAAGCCAGGGGAAATTGTTTTCAGAATTAAATAAAATAAACGTTGACGTATAAATTGTGCAAATGTTCAGTCAACAATATATAACAAACGCATGAAGGGCCAGGGACACTCTTTCCTCCAATTTGACAATTTGTGTTGCTAAAAAAATAATTGCATGGCTGAACAGGCTGAAAAGTTTGCTATTTCTATTGCTGTTCCGAGATGTCCACAGTTAAATGTGTTCAATTGTTATTTCCGCTGTGGCAATGAATCCCTACAAATGAATTACAATCAAGCAGGTCAAAAGTAATAGAAGGGCACTTGAATAGAGTCCGTCCTGTTAAAGTGACGCTGTAAGTGTTAAGTTAACAGTGTATGCAAGTATTCCATGCTGTTAATGGGAGGAAGGGAAGAGAAGGAGGACTTTGCTGTTGCATTTCACATTGAGGCAGGTTCCGAGATGGGTTTAATTTATATTTCCATTTTGGTAATAAATCCCAAAGAAACAATGGCAATCAGGCAGGGCAAAAGTAACAGAAGGGTACTTCAATAGACTCCATTCTGTTAATGTGACGCTATAAATGTTAAGTTAACAGCGTAAGCAAGTATCCGAGGCTGTTAATGGGAGGAAGGGAAGAGGAGGACGTACTTTCACTTGGTAAATATTCTGTTGATATTCACATTGAGGTGGGTCCTGAGATTGTCTTAATTGTAACTTCCAGGTCGAAAGTAACAGCAGCTGTTAAAGGGACGCCTTTAGTATTATGTTAACAGTCTAAGCAACTATTCTCAACTGTTAATGGTAGTAAGGGTAATGGTAAGCGTACTTGGTAACACTTTTATTCCATAAACGTCACATTGTGCTTGCATTTTATATATGCTGGCTGCGGTTTGGATTCTCCATACATTTGCATAGACCTGACAGGCACTTAGCTTTAATGGCGCATCGAAAACTTTTGCTTTTGCATTAAAAACAAAGCATGGCAAATGTAACTCGGCTGGCAGGCACTTAGCCACATCCTGTGGACAATTTCGCTCTTTTCGTATTTGGTCTTTGACCATTCGAAATTACAATTTACATAAATTCAAATATATATATATACAACATTTGACTTGGCCATACTGTGGCTATATATATATGTATATATATAATGCTCTAGCATTTATGGCACACAATTTGTGCCAGGCGTGGTGCTGGGGGTGGTGCACAGGGTGGCGGTGGTGCTTGCTTCCTGCCAGGCGTTCATCATAAATTCATGCACTCTCTGCAGCCTGCAGTGACCAAAATTACAATTATGACAACCGCAAAAAGGTTTTCTGGTGCACCAACAAAAAGACGAGCTGCGAGCTGCGTACTGCGCTCAAAAACTGAAGCCGGAGGCAGCGTTCATAAAATGTTTAACACGATTAAACGTGCTGCAGTGCAAAGAGAATGAGAACGTGAATGAGAATGAGAACGAGAATGAGAATGAGTATGAGAATGAGCATGAGAATGAGAAAGATGTGAAAAATGTTAAATATTTAACAAGTTGATGAACTTGCCAACAAACTGAGCTGCCATCGAGTCAACGAAGCGTGGCCCGTCCGAATTCCAAGTGAATTCCAGCCAAAGTCACTCGCTTGTGAATTCTGGCAAATTGTCAGCCATGCCTCCGATTGAGTTACGTCCAGAGCCCTGTCTCGTCCTGCCTTGCAACATGGCATAATTGCATACCAAAAGGAGAAGTTGGAGTTGAAGCTTGAAATCAGAATCAGAAGCAGCCAACGATAGTGACAATTAACCATGGCTAACACTGGGGATCTGTCCGTCAGTCAGCTGCTGCTGTCGATGGTAATTCGAAACGTGGAAACCGCAAAATCCGATTCCCAGACAGCATTTTTTTTGTTACCAGTTACCTTCTCCATTACGTTCTTCACATGTCAGCAGCAGCAGCAGCGTCATGTGTGTGGGCGTTAAAAGGAGCAAGAGGAGGAAATGGGGCGGGGTGGACATTGTTTGGAGCTTTGACTTGTTTTTGCACACTTCATTGATTTGTTGGAGTTGCTTACAAGTGCATTTAGACAATCAATTAATCGACTAACTGCATTGTCGCGAGGGAGAGAGAGGGAGAAAAGAGTGCAGCTTAACTGAAGTGTCTTCAACTTGATTTATGGTATTGAGTTACGTTCGCACATTATTGAAATACCTGGCCATTCAAGTACCTGTTGTAATGTCGCCAAATTGCTTTCGTGAAGCCCCACGGAAACATGTTTTCGACCCTAATCCCCCCCTCCTGAGTCCCTTATTATGCGCTTCTAGAGCTTCCATTTCATGTTTTTTGACTATCGAAATATTCTGTGGTCACCGGGATTTAGTTACAATTGGAGCTCATGTGGATTACAGCGCGCTTAAGTTAAGCAAAACAAGCTTCAATTACGCTTGATAGCTTATTCAATACAGGGAAGACAACACACAAGGTAAATGGGATTTATTTTAAGTCCTTTAAGCCAATTATTGAAAATGGTCATCATATGTTTGGAATGTTTATGAATTGAATGATATTTTTGTGAATTTATGTTTACCTTTATCTATTTAAAGCTACTCTTTGTTGGGAATGTTTATAAATTGAATATTATTTGCTTGCATTTAAATTCCAGACAGTCTAAAAAAATGTATCGCTTGTTTAATTTGAAAACTGGAAGTGTCTCAAAAACAATTTGGAAAGTCGTAAAGTGCTGCACTTATATTTTATTTATCACAATATTATATTAATTTTTTCACCGCCAATTTTCTTGATAACTTAAGTTATGCTTTCAGAAAAAGCTTTTAATATTACACTCTCATTATATTATATCCCTTTATAGAAGTTCTTATAAACATTTTATATATAATAATATACTTTATCTGTTTTTTTATATTTTTTATTCATTGAATTTTTTATTATTTTACTATATCCTTACATCTAAGTTCTTTTATTAAAAACACTTTATTTATAATACAATATTTGATATATTTTTTTGTAATTTTTTTTGAATAAGTTTTTTGAATATTTTCTTCAAAATCTTGAGAACTTACATAGTATGTAACATTAGCTTGTTATTACTAATGCTTTCTTGAGTAGTAGCAGTAAAGATTTAGTAACTAATGAAGTAATTTAATAATTCAATATATAATAGAGGATATCTTTATATAAAAGCTTAAACAATGTATTCAGTTAAAGTTTACAATGCCTTTTCTTCTAACAATTGATTAGGCAGGGTATTGTTAAGTTTAGCAACTCTTGTTTGCCACATCTAAAAACTTTTCAAATCACTTATTGAGATGCCTTTCGCACCTAACTCGGCCCCGACATCAAATCAGGCTGAGTGTTTGCCCTCAACACACGCCTCATTTCACATTTCACTCGCTAATAAATTAAATGCAACATTTATTACTTCATCTAGGCAAAAGCCAACGAGGCAAAAAAAGGTGCTTGCATTTAATGTTGTTTGGCCATGCAACTGGTGGCATGCCACCTTGCCACCAGGTGGCAACTTGCGGCATACTAAAAGTTAAATTTCACAGCGTCAGCGATTCGCAGTTGCTGTTGCAGTTGCATTCTGCAGTTGTTGCTGCAGTTGCAGTTGCTATTGAAACCGCAGAAGCCATTTTGCATTTTGCAGCACATTTTATGGGTTGGCATTGTTGGGGCCATTGTTGCAGTTGTTGCTGGGGCATATTTACCTTTTAGATGGGCACTCTTTATTTTTTTATCGCACACACACATATACAGAAAGAGAAAGAGAGAGAATGAGAGTGGAAGAGAGAGAGGTAAAAAGTTTTTGCCTGTACCAAAAAGCGAAAAACTTTGCACAATTCACTTAACTTTTCGGGCAGCCGCCGTCGCTGCCGCAAGTTTTGGGGCGACCTCCCATTTTAATGCGCATTCAGATAGCAGCACCAGCAGCAGCCACGTCCCTTCCGCCCCCATGCTTCACAATAGATCATTTCACGTAGCTGGGCCAAAACAAATAAAAAATTTAAATATATGCACAAAAGTTCAGTTGAAACTTGGATAACGTGTAGACGCGAAATTATTTTCAGCTCGAGCGCATTTGCGGCACAGTTGCATTTAGCATGGAATGCATTTAAGTTATTTGTCAGCGAGCCTTTAACCCATTAATGCCAAGTTTTTTTGTCCCCCCTCCCCCTACCCCACGGCATTCCACATGAGTCAAGGCCTTTTAAGAGAGGGGACAACTTTTGACTTCCACTGAACGACTGAAAGAATGTGAAATGGGCCAATTGAATACAGAATTGTGACAAATCATGCGCCTCATTTGGCTAATGTTTTGAACCGCCCCCCCCAAGTTTTTCCGTCAATTTTCCGCTTCCCCTCCCCTCCGTTGCTGGCAATTAAACATTTTGACAGCGTTGCTTTCGTCTTTTCTTCGCTTCATTTTTTCGACACAAACTTCATTAGAAAGACAACCAGAAAAAAGCAAAAAAGCATAAATATTATTTACGCTCCGAATATATGTACATATACATATACAATATAAAAAAAAAACACTTTCCGGCTGCGCATTATTTCAATTAAACTCATCAGCGACGGCCTCCGCTGCAATTAAGCAAACGGCGGCGACTCCGCACTTGACTCCGACTCCGACTCCGACTTCGAGTAGAAAAAACTGGGGTTGGTCTCTGGTTTTCTCTCCATGGAGGAGTCTGTCAGCAGTGCGGGTGGGAAGAGGCCTTGTCATATCTCATCTATAATAATGCAGGCGGCTCTTAAGTGCATTCGACTGCATTGAGCTCAACTTTCGTCTATTTTCGATTCACGCTTATCAAAAGCCAAAAATATAACACAATAGGGGGTTCTTAAGATATGAGTACGAATAACTTTAATAGACACAGCTTAAAACAGAAAAAGTTCAAATACGGTAGAGCTTACTTTTGATCTTAGGATCATTAAATATTAATTTTTGTTCTTTGATTACTTAAAATTCAAAACCGAATAACTTTCCTAGGAAGAGTTCACAAAAAGTAAAGCGAGTATCGGAAAGATACTTTACTTTAAGTATCCATAATCAAGTTCCTTCTATTCTGTGATAACCAAAGTATCTAAACCAAACATTTTTCCTAGTTTAGCAAGAGATCAGAACAACAAGAATATAACTCATCTTAGGGAATTTACTTTTCGCCTTCTGTGATTACCAAAAAAACAGTTCCGATTTACTTTCCTATTCTAATAAAGGGTCCTTTCTTTTATTTAAAATTTGTTTATTAAAATTTGTTACACATGTTTTTTGCTAACTTATTGACACCTTGACCAGTTATACATTAACCACAACAACTTATATAATTAATAAATTAAATTAGCTTAATTCGAAGATAAGAAGAATTTAACTAATATGGGTTAGGCAAGGATTCTCATGGGGAGATCCTGCGGGTGGACCATAAGGTGACAAATAGAGAAGAGAGTTTATCTAGGGAAGAGTTACTTTATTCATAGGATTCCCAATCATATCCCTTCTGGTTTGTGATTGCTATAAGAATATATCCACTTAACTTCTCTTGGGAAGCAAGAGGTCAAAACAGGAATTTATATACTTTAGTGCTAACTTTTGGTGCTTAGTACTGTTAAATTTTTTGATTATCAAAAGATCAAAAGCGAATAACCTTTCTAGCTAGAGTTCACAACCAAAAAAAAAATAGAGTTCATATAAGGGAATGTTACTTTATCCTTAGTAGTCTTAATCATATGACTTCCGTTCTATGCATACCAAAAGATCACAGCAGAATAACTTTCCTATTCCTGCAGGAGCTTACAACAAAAGTGAGTTCACATACGGTACAGTTCCTTTATCCCTAATCATATCCCTTCCTGCTAACAGTCAGACATTGAATATATGCTAGACATATGCATAAAGCGATTTTGGCCAAAACGGAAAGTGTTTGCGAAACTGAGCCGGAACACGAAACTTCCGCCGCAAAAGATTAGCAGTAAAATAAAATATTATTTTACTCGCATACTCCACACTGTCAGAGATAAAGTGTAAAATGCACCAGGCGATTTTAAAGACTTAAAGGTACAGTAAAGAGTCGCTAAGTGAGTAAGCGAAAAATTACTTTGGGTAATTAATTGTAATTGATATTTTTTAAGTACAGAAATTTATGTGGACATATAGATAAAGACAAAAATATGGATAAAGTGATATAAGCAAAAAATTATTTATTTTTTAATTTTAAAACCCATTCTCGCTTCTTTTCAAAAAATCCGACAATATTGATTCAAATCCAAGGCCAATATTTTGATGGAGTATTTGACTTATTCCAATATGCCATAGTTTAAATTGATTTAATCATACTTATAAATTAAACGGAATAGAAAGTAATAAATGTGTATTTAAGCCAACTTAAAACTAGAGCTTAACAGTTATAACATTTTTATTTTCATCGAAGTTAAGTTAAACAATGAGAAAGTTTTTTTATTGAGCTAAACTTTGTGTTTGCCCCGAGCTTTAATAACAATCTATATATAATAAATTGAAAAGTTTAGACAACAACCTTAAACAATGAAAACTAGTAACAAGCTTTAACAAAAATATAACAAAGTATTACTACAAATAAAAATAGTATAGACGGGTGTTTTCTACAGGGAGTTACCTCGTTCCAATATAATTTAAGTTAAAAAAAAGTGCTCTTTTCGGGTATTTCCTACAAAAAGATACCTCTCTTTGAGGTTCTTATAAAAACTTAAAAAAACTGACATAGTAAATATAAAAAATATATAAATTTTGAATAACATAAATACTTAATGGAGATCTAAGACCTCTTTAGATACTAGATGTTTTATAGAGTTCACCATATAAAAGGAAACATTTATTTTCATATGCTAAAAGTTATAAATAGGACTATTTTTTTTATAATAAAAAGGAACTGAAAAAGAGCACAATGTGATAATTTGAGGTTGTTCACAAATTGCGGTCGCATTTAGCGAGTGCACGCTGTGGTCGTCGTTTGGCAGCCAAAGAGAGCAGCCAGAGACAATACAGTCAACAATTACGAATATGAATTTTTGAAAGCGACAGCAGTCGCGACGGCTCCCTGCCCCTGCCCATGCCCCTGCCCCTGCCCCTTGCCCCTGGCCCTGCCCCAGTCCCTTGCCCCGTTCTACTCATGCAACACGTTGCCGCTGAGCCACGGGCTGTCTCCACGGGCATTTGGCCGGCTCCGGTTGCTTTGGTGAGACGGAAGGAGAAAGGAGGAGACGAAAAGAGGAGTGCAGATGATGTCATCGTTGCTGTTGCTGTTGTTGTTGTTGTTGTTGGGGGAACTGGTGCCGATGCCACTGCGACTTCCGTTTCCGTGCAGTTTCCGCCTTTTTTTCCGGGCAGCAGCTGCGTTGACTTTGAAGTGCCCCAAAAGCGGGGCACAGCACAAAACTGGACTCGACTCATAGTCAATGTCAATTGAGTGAAATTTACACAGAAATGCTGAACATTTTCCACTTGCCCGTTGGGAATCCTTAACCCATTTTGCCCATTTTGCCCATTATGCCCCTTTTGCCCATTTTGCCCATTTGGCATTTTGCGCGTGCGGCACTAAAATTTATGTGCAAGTTTCTGGGTTTCCAGGACTCCAGCGTGCATCCTAGGTCGTTCAACTTGTTGTGTGTGTCCGCTTCCGGTTTATGGGAGAGCGCCATTTGCCATTTGCCATTTTGCGAGTTTAAACAATAAATTTTATAATTAAATTGGTGCGAAACAAAAACAATGAAAAACGCTTGAGCGCAAAGCCGAAAGTTAATTGAAACGTTGTGTAAATAAATATTTAATCTTTATTATGCAATAAATTTAAATACATTTATTGCAACGTGCAACGTGCCACTCGTTTATTAATACATACACATGTACTCACACACACACACACACACACATTCACACACTCACAATAAATAATTAATAATTACATCAACTCTCATGTAATTGCTTATTATGGCCGGCTTTGTGTCACATAAATTACAAGACCAAAAAGTCGCCAAATTGTGGCAACAAGAGCGCGAAACCGAAAACACTCGGAAAATACGACAATGTTAACGGTTCGCCTAAGCAGCTCCTGCATGAAAGGACCTGAAAGGCTATGTGAAGGAAAATTGCTTGAAATGCTGATTTCAAATAAATTCATTTAAAAAAAATCTGAAAACAATCCAATTAAATTTGAATTTCGTTCGAATCCTAAAGTTTAAGTGGTTTTAACTAGTGGATAAAAGATAAATGTCTAAGCGAATATATAGTATCCTTAGCTAGTGAAAACTTGGCTGTCGGGTGGAACCGACAAAAACTATCAAAGGAGCTTTATTTGATTTTTAAATGCTTTTCAAAGTTTCGGATCTAAATTATTGTGTGATCTTTAAAAGAGGTCACTTAATAATATGCCTAGACGAGTCTTTTACTTATATCAGACATTTAAAGGCCAACAAATTACGAATGAATGTTTAGCAGAAATTTAATAGTAATAGTAATCTGATCTGGTTGGTTGTTCAACAAATTAAATTTAATTTAAGTTTTAACAATATTTCCAAGACACAAGTTTTAGTAGAAGATTGCCAATAACTTTATCGACTGAGCTTGTCAATTAAAATTCCCAATATATTATATTCCTATGAAATGGGGAAAGGGAACTATCAGAAATTTAGAGATTATTTTGTATGATAAATAATATACTTATTCATTTGATTTTACTGAATTGTGCAAAGTTAACAATAGCATAATTAGGCAAAGTCTCCAGAAAATACATTTTCTTTTTATTAAATTACTATCCTTAACCAACAAAAGTGAATAATTAGTGAATTATCTAGGAATATGAAATTAAGAATCTAAGAATATATGCTGCTATATACCATATCCTATATAAAAGATTCTGTTTTATTCCAATTATATACATTACATTTTGGGCTAAAAATATCTTTGTTATCTTGTTAACGCTTTTTTTTATGCATAATTGTTAAACAATTTTTTCTGACTTATTTCTTACATCTTTTTATCTTTATTTATCTTTTTAGACATACCTCCCCTTCTAAGCCAAGAAAAGTTTGTTTTACGCTCTTTTGGAAGAACCGCCAATTTAGTTTATTAATTAAAGTGCTAAAGTTCGCTAAAATTAAAAGCTCAAGGTATTAAAATAACTGTAGATACAGGTAAGTTTATTGTTTCTTATATATATATATATTAATTTATTTCTTTTTTTTATATAATATCAAATTTTTCATATTTTAAATTGAATTTTTTTCTCAACGAATGTTTTTTTGCAACATTTTGTGGCTTAAATATGTGGTTAATATCTTAATAGTGGCTTATAATAGAATAACTATTCCAGATTTATTCGACTGTTTTTTCTGCAAGCATTTCATGATTATCAATTAAAATTAGAAAGCTTTGTGAGAAACGTTAAATTGGTTTCTACTTGGTTAAAACCAAGCGTAAGATCCGTTAATAGCACATTTTTAGTTGTCTGGTAAAAAGCAATTAGAGAAAGCTACTCCTTGAGACAACCAGGAAAATATATATTCAATCAAGTGATGCCCGCTTTGATAACGCATCTAATGTCAACTTACCTAACTAATAAGTGCGCTGACTTAAAAGAGATTTGACGCGCGTCTGAAAAGACTGGAAGAATGCATTTGGAGTTGCCTCAAACTTGATGCACTCGCCGCCTTTGACTTGACGCACTTTGAAGTGGCGCCACTTGACTCGTGGTGTTTAATATGCAGGCGAGGCAAGACTGAAGCTGGAGTCGCCTCCGACTTGCTTTTGCTGGCACATCAATGCTGTTCGCTGTCAGCTGTCGGAGTTGCTGCAGCTTTGAGTCGTTGCCTTGCCGGCGTTAAGTGTCGGGACAACTCCTTCATTCTCCCCCCCAGTCACCCCTTCCCTCTTCCTGCTGGCATAAAAATGGTTTGTCAGTTGCATACAAAGTTATCAGAAGCACAATCCTTTGCTGCCTCCAGTCGACACTTGACATAATTCCAAAGTGTTAGCGTTATGTTAATTAGTTTGCAGCGAAAAACTCGTTAATGGGTCAATGGCCAAAAGCAAGCAAACGCCTGCCAAGAGTCCTTTACACAATGTCATTTCAGTTGGAAATTTGATTCGAGTCAATACCAGCTGGCAAATAACAATGCAGCCCGAGTCCTGCGCCAGCCACATAAAAACATATTAAGCATATTATCTGGCCAGCCAGACGACAGCTGGCAGGAGGCGGAATCCAGTTTGGTTGTGCCAGGTTTTGACATGACCAGAAACGAAAGGACAAACATGCGAGGCGCAGTCAGCGCGTCCTTTCCTAATGAAACTTCAGATTTTCGGCTTTGTTTTGCTTTGGGTTATGGAAATGAGGACTAGACCCAGACTCAGCCACAGCCACAGACACAGACACAGACCGAGAGTAGAGTGAAACAATGTTGTCATCGGCAGCAGGCAGGTGGCGAAGCTGCTGTTGTTGATGGGGTTGCAGAGGCAACAGTGCGTATGAGTGTCAACAGCAGAGTTGATTGCGTTGGCCGTTGCTTAAAGCTGACGCTGCGATAGTATAGATAGAATTTAATTGGCTTGGCCAACTCTAATTGATAGCCTTCGATGCAATCGACACCGCCACACACATGAGGTGCGAAACAAATCCCAGAGTAAACCTAATTAGCGACAGATTAAATCGGATTAATTTTCATTTAACGCATGAATCAAAAACAGGCCCGACAGCCAGCCTGCCAGGAACAGCAGCAGGAGCAGCAGCAACAGGAACAGGAAATGGCAACACACACAAAAAAAACAAATATAATACATATATATATACATATATATACACACTCCGGGTAGAGCTTTTTTTGTTTTCCATTTTGGACCCGCTTTCAAGTGGCCAGACTCTCGAGTGTGGCTTTAAATACACACACACACACACACAAATTAAATGAAATATGCATGGAAAATTGAATTGAATTTGGAACTGGGCACTTGGAACTGGTTCTGTCGAACGGTGTGAACGATTTGATTTATGCGCATTTGAAGCAATTTGTTGTGTAAATAGCAAAAGAAAACAGCTTTTTAATTAATTTCTCGTTGCACAAAACAGTTTCCATCTCTTTCGCTCTTTGTTGCTGGCCAATTAGTTGGAAGGCAGCAAAAAAAATTGGCTACGATTTTTGTACATTAAGTCAGGCACTGGACAATTTTCCCCACCCCCAAGTTTTCCACCCACTCTCGAGTAAACTAATTGCTCGCAAAGTGTCAACAGTAGCGGAAAACGTTTCGTTGCCGGTCTTGGCCCCGAAACGAAGTTGGTCAAATTGCAAACGTTTATGATTAAGTTAAATAACAATTAGATGCAGTTGCCCTCGCCATGAGTTTTGTAGGACAGTGTTGAAGTTAGAAAGACGCGATTTTTGTCGAAGATACTCACAATTCAATTATTTTAATCAATGCGAATTTTTTTTGTGTTTGCCTTATATATAAAATCTGGATTCGCTATTAAAGAGACTAAAAAACATTTATAGCTATTTAAACAAAGTGACGGACAATTTCTTGTCCATATTTCAATTTGTGATTTAAAAAGTTATTTTGTACACAATTTTGTTGGATAAACGTGCTTTGTAGAAGAATAGGATATCTAGAAGGCTTTTATTATTAGATATTAAAATATTTTGTTATACTCTCATAGTATTAACCAATGAAGAAAAAAGAGTTTCGCTTTTCAGAAATAAATTTTAAGCTATTTAAATATATATATTTTTAAATATGTTTAATTACGTCAAATTGTCACATTGTTTACTAAATAATAAATATGTTTATGGCAAACTAACCTAACTAATATAAAAAGTTATCACAGACACAACAAAGTGAAATAAAAGTTCAGGCAAATTTTTTATTTGATTATCTTTTAATTATACATACACAGAGTTTTTACTTCTATTTGATGATTAACCTAATTATTTATGAACATTTTTCAAAACACACAAAGTCATATTCAAATGACAAACTTGCATTGCAATTTATGCAAACAATATAAAATTTGTAGAGATCTCTTTGACATACTAGAGTTAATTTTGTTAAATGTTTTCTGGGGCTCATTAAAAATTGCTTAAAGGAACTCATCGACTCTTTTTTTTTTTGAACTTTCATTGAATTTATTGGTACTCTCAATTTACTCCCAATTCAAAAATCTTCTACAATTATCTGCTGTACCTTTGTCGAATGGAGTCAGTTCAAGTTCAGCAATTCCTGCCATTTATTTTCCTCATCTTAATCACCAGTCATTACCCAAACGTAGAAGAATCCTTGTTGCATTTTTTTTTTTAACTACATATGTTGTTTATTGGGGACGAAGATTCCTTTTGTTTTGGGGTCAGCTAAACTTCTTTGTTTTCTTATAACCTGTTGTGAACTATAGCTCCTAAGTCCTGTCTTTGTGTAACTCCTGAAATGGCATTGTCTTAGTTCTGTCTTTCTTTAAATCATTATTATTATTCTTCTTAAAATAGACACTTCGACACTTAACAGTTATTAAAACAATGTTCACAACTATCACTATTTGATTTCTTTTTTCTTCCATACTAAATAGTAACAGTTATCTTATCTAAGTTATCTATGTTTGCTTTATTCCAATAAACATAATTTTTCCTTCTGAAATATGAGTTTAAGGCAAGCTTCAGATTTTGGTAAGGCAATATAAAAGCCCCTCATTCTATTGTTAACTGCTTTTATTAAATAAATAAAGTAAATAAAAACTAAATAATAGTCTGGTTGACCCAGCATAAGGCAGAATGGACTTTAGCCAGCTGTTGAAACAAACGCAATTTTGTACATACATATTTAAAAGGATATATTCAGGTTGGACGCCTCTGCATAAGACGCTTAAATTGGAGCTACAAATGCAGCTGCATTCAACTGACTGTTCTTATCGCAGGACCTGCCACCTGCCACAAAGTGGCGTTTGCCTAATCCTTTTGCCCTCCAAAGAGGCGCATGCACAGCTCAACTGTTCGGAAGTGAGCCAGATCCTTGGAAAGGAGGGGCATATGTGCCCAGGTCCCAGGTTCAAGCAGCTTCAATTTGCCACAAAAACACATTGGCAACATTTTAATGAATGTTGCATCGAAAGACAAACAATGGCAATGGGGTCCTTGGCAAAACGCTCGGCAAACATTGGCCGAGCTGTATAAAAGTAAGTAAAAAGGATGAAGGAAGCCGCTCACTAGCTGCAATTTGTGCAAATGTTGTGGCAGGCAGGCAGGCAGACTTTCAGCCAGCCACTAGGCAACCAGACTTGCGTTGGGCAGGAGCAAGCATCCTGCGCCCGACATAGGCATTTTTGCATGCAGCCGCATGGCTGCATTTTTTGGCTTACCATAGTGAAGAGGAGATGTCGTCGAGTCCTAGTCAGAGTCAGAGTCGTAGTTGGAGACGACGGTAGACGGCATGATAAACGTGCTGCCAATAAATTACACTGCGTCAAGGCAGGGTCCTCGCTCCTGGTTGGTGCACACATTTTTGCTGCCGTTCCATTTAAAATTTACTACAATTTTCTTTTGGCTTTCACGTGCGCGCCGCTCATACGGTAAACAATTTGAGTCCTTTCGCAGGCAGAACACGTAGCGCCAGCCGGCGAGGATTCACCAGGATGCACTCTCTCTCTAGCTGCGCTCCCCTCTAACTAGCTCTCTCTCTCTCTCTGTGTGTGTGCAACAGGACAAATGCAGCATAAAAAGTTTGTGCCCCTTTCATTGTTGCCCCGAAACCGACCACGCCCCCATCGACAAAGGGGGCGACCAATGCAAACACAACGAGTGGAGGCACCGAAAAACGTCGCAGGCTTCTACTCTTCCTCGTCCTCTTCCTCTTCCTCATACTGGTCCTCCATCTCCAACTGCATTGAGCACGGCACGCATCGCATTGTGTAATATGCTCTGCGATTTATGCTGCCGCAAGCGCGACGCGGGGGCGACGAGAAGGGGGGAGGGGGGAGGCGCCTCCGGACGTGAAGGCGTGACATCTGCATGTAACTGGCATATTGAACAGGGCCAGCGAGTGAACATAAATTGAAATCTCGCTCTAGCTAAAAGAATTGAAATCTTATTGGGAGCAAGTGCAGACTTAGTTTGCTTTTTCAAGTAAGTAAGTAAGTCCGCCCAAAGCGTTGCGCTTAAGCTCTGTGGAATTCGTAATTTTTTGGTTTGTTTATTCTGCCGTTTGCCAATTCATATTTGTCTTGCTGATGTGCAGATAAAACTCAATACTCTATCTTAAATAGATGCTCGTTTATTTAAGTCCTTTTCAGTCTCAATTTGGAACAGTTGCTTTGGGGCTAATGCGTTCATTAGAGCAGTATTTGTATTATATGTAGTTTAAGTAAATGTTATATTAAAATTAACAGCTTAACATCTGTTGCTTTTAGTCTAGAGATGCTGATGTAAGTGAAAGCCTCACTGTTAATGTAACAGCAGTTGATACTGTTAATAACATATTTCTATCTATCTTCAACCAATTTCTGTTGACTTTAAATATGGATTTTGATCGATATATATTTATTACTCTATCATTAACTTTTACTGTTACGGCACATGTTACTGTTAATGAGAGGTTTCCATCTGTCAGCCATTAATTAATTATTCTTTCCTTTCAATATACATATATAACATCTATTGCTGTCAGTCTTTAGTCAATTGCTGCTGTTACTTTTAACATAGATTCTGCTCACTGTTACTGTTACTTTAACATAAGCTGTTAATGTTACAATAACAGTTTTTGTTCCTTTCTCGCTAACAGTAGCTGTTACTGTTAATGGTAGGTTTCCATTAGTCCATAAAAAAGTACTTTTCCTCTTAATATATATGCTGCTTTAAGTAAAAATCGCTCCGTTACTCTTATTTTAACAGCACATCTTACTGCTACTTTAACAGCAGCATTTATCGCCTGTCCGTCAACCTTAGTTTAATATTATGTTGTTGCTTTCTGTCGCAGGAAATGTAATAAAGCTTTTTCGTGCACTCGACTCTGAGAGTGTGAGGAAATGCGAATTGAATTGTCTTGACCGCAAATAAAATAAGTGCTTTATGCTGCCGTTAGCGCGTGTGTTTGTGATTGTGTTTGTGTTTGAGTTTGAGTTTGTGTCGCTCTTCACAGTTTTATGGCTTAATATACTTTTTATGTGCGGCCATTTTGAGGAGAGACCACCTCCTCCAGCTCCTGCTCGAGTTCCATCAAAGCCACCTGGCCAAGCACTTGGTCGCCGCCTCTCTCACCTGTTTATGGGCGTGCATAAAACGGTTTTATGTGCAGCCAACTTTAATGCTAATCGTCTTCGCACTGGGAAACATTATCTGGTCGGGAATAACTTTCAGCGGGCTCGCCTGATTAGCGTACCTTAAAAAAAGAAGAAGACGAAGGATGTGGAGGCGGAGGAACAGGAGCAAAAGTTACGCTCAAGTTGGCTCGTTTTAATAAAATCAAATTGGTTGTAAGCGATTTTTGATAATGCCTTGCGGATGAGGTGCACATAAAATATTCCAAATGGCGCAAATTTCGATGCCGATAAGCAGAAATGGGCATCAAATTTGATGGTCGATCGAAATAAGTGGGCAAATATTGAGGGAGTGTACATCAAATAACGATTGTGCTTTGGGCCAAACATCGATTGGTTCTCGGCCTGCAGCTGTTTTCTTCATAATTACGCACACAAACCCGAAAACCGAATGCCAAACATTGGAAAATATTTAGCTTTGTGCTTATCTCAATGGCATTTGGCATTTGGCATTTGGCATGTGGCGTTTAAATATGCAAGCTTCAAATTGGCATCAATAATATTGGCCAGACAGATGTGAATTTCATAATTACATTAGGCCTAATGCTGCTAATAATAATAGCCCAGGGAGAGAAGTAGGCAAATAGACATGATTTTAAGTATATAAATAATGAATCTATGCATGTTTATTAGTGCAACAGCAGGTGGCAAGGTGGCAAGGTGGCAAGATGGTAGGGTTCAGGCGGCAAGGTGGCACAGTTGAGACAGGTCAGTTTAATATTGCCCGCGGGTTGCGGGGGGCACTAGTTGTTCATTAATTGCGTTGTAAACTATAGAAATTTGTTACAACAACAATGGCAATAATTAAGACTGGAACTTGGACTGGGCACACATGGCGTATGCGTAATCTTGTTTAATGGATCAACAGTATTCATTGCCCGGCAGCTTAGTCTATGGCCGTATGTTAACTACTTTTGTATCCACAAACATAAATTAATAGGGCTTAACTTCCCTTACCCTCATTGGTCAGTCGACAAATCCAATTCACAGCAGCTAAATATTATGCATATTTATGTGCTTATACGTGTGTGTGTGTGTGTGAGAGAGAGAGTGTGTGTGTGTGTTTTTACTAAATTGAATTTATGAGCTGCATAGCATTAAGTAAAGGAGGAGCTTTCGACAATTCCGAACGTGGCAAAACGGGGCAAGAGTTATGACTTTACGAGGAAGCTGTTTAAATGAAAATGGGTTATCGAAGATTAAATACCCTTAGATATCTTATTAGCCAGCTATGTTTTAAGCTGAGTAAGAGTAGTTGTATTAGAAAGGATACTGTATGATGATTTACTTTAGCATATAGACTGTCTGGCAAGTCCTTCTGATTCATCAACAGTTGCCTTACGAATGATGAGCTCATGGGTTTCCTTGAGAAAAGTTGCAGTGGTCAGAATACTCGAATACTTGAGTTGAATTGCTTTTATATATAAAGTCTGCTTTATGCTTCTGTTCCATCATCAGATAGAGCTCTATTAACACAACATTATGAATTGATTTCTTTAAGCAGGGGTAGCATATAGACTGTCTACAAAATCATTCAGTTCCATCAACAGTTGCCTCACGAATGATGAGCTCATGGGTTTCCTTGAAGGAACTTTATAGTAGTCAGTATGTTTGGCCTTGGTATGATTAGCCATTATATTTAAAGTGTGCTTTATGCATCTGTTCTATCATCAGAAAGAGCTAATTTCTTCAGGCATGGGTTTCCTTAAAGGAAAAGGATACATGTAGACTGCCTGCTAAATCATACTGTTCCATCAACAGTTGCCTCACGAATGGGTTTCCATGAGAGAAGTTGTCGTAGTAAGCTTACTTCGAATGCTTAATCCTTCTACTCCAACATGAGATTCCTCATGAATAACAATCTCTGTCAACTTAACATTATGAATCAATGTCATTCGGCACACGAGCTTCTTGAGAGGCGTTTGACAAGAGCTAAAGCTATACAACATGTTGCCACATTTCAGAGCAGCTATTACCATTTTGCATACTTAATTGTTTTTACATTATAGGCTTGAGCCAGAGCCTGTTTTGGGCCCAACACAAAAACACACACACACACACACTCACATACACACGCGAAAAGTCAAAGCGATTAATGTCAACTTGGTTAATAGCATTTCAGGTTGAAACTTAAAGCGCACTCAACTCAACGCGCGCCTGCCAAGACAGTAATTTCCTGAACCCCCCGTCTCGTCCTTGGGGCTGGCCAACTCAAATGCAGGCTCAACATGTCATGTTACTGGAACGAAAAGAGGTGGGGGGGGGGGGGGGGGGGGGGGGGGGGAGGGGGGGGGGGGGGGGGGGGGGGGGGGGCTGGCTGGGAACGAGGGCAGGCTGCGGTTGTTCGCGTGATGAATTACACACTCGCCGAAGGACACGATGATGAAGTGCCTGTCATTGGAAAGCCAAAAGAATGTCCATCTGTCGCTCAGCTCCGAGACACGCTCCCAGCTGTATGTTGTAAGCCATTTGCATAGCATCCTCCTGCTCTCCAGTCTCTCCTCTACTACAGCTTGTTCCATCTTCTAGCCTTCCGCATAATTTATCGACACTTTGCGCAAAACTTTAATTACTCGACAAGGCGAAGCTTTTTCGCCTAGTAATTCTGCCCCAGGACAGAACAGGGTTGGAAAGGAAGTTGCTCGCATGTTTGTGAATTCCTGCATATGGAAATTTTGAATTTGCCTTGGCCTTTTGTCTGCGTAATTCAATGCGTGTATATCCCTTGGCCATACACACACACACACACACACACTTATACACAAGCATAGCCAGAAAGGAGGAAGGAGTCTTTTTCGATATTCAGCTAATGGCCTTTAATTGAGCTCTGGGAACATTTTCAAGTGTTTGCGGCTGCTGTTTGGCCAACAATTTTTGCGGAAATTTGATATCGAAAATGAAGTGTGCGTGTGTGCGAGTGTGTGTGTTTGTGTGTGTGTTTGTGTGTGTGTTTTTGAGTGTTGTTTGCTGAGTGCCATAATGTGGCAAAAGATTGTTAGTCTAGGAAAGCAGGCGATTAGGAACACAGCCAAAAAAGCTTGGCAAGCATAGAGTTTCCTTAAATGGGTAACAAGGATTTAAAGTTAATGAATTGCATTCCAAAAACGCACTTCAATTAATAAAACGCCACTTTAAATTGCTGCTCCAGTTTCCATACACACCCCCAGCCTTCTAGGCCCCGCCCCCTGCCAGCTGCAAGGACATACAGGCCACACACAATTTCCTGCCCATTGCCATATATATAAATTTGCCGCTGCCACAGCAGAGCTATTTATGGACCAATTCCTGAGAAGAGAAGGAGGCAAAAAAAAAATATATATATATGAAAGAAATATGAAGCTGAGCGGCTTTTATGTAGGTCCTGTAAACCCCCCGTCCCTCACTAGGGACGAGGCGCAAAAAAAACACAAACATAAATCCAAAATTGTCGTTTGTCGCATAAATATTTTAGCCTGTGGCTGAAAAGTAAAGCGAACTGAAGGACGCCAGGACACATAGACAATAGGCGAGTGTAAGCGAATAAGAGTTCAACTGAGAGAAAATTATATTCTTTCTTATTATTAGAGCAGAGCAAATAAATGAGACAAGAAGTCAACGGAAGTGGGGCTGATATCTTTGTTGTTTGCCGAGGCCAGCACAGAAAGTAATTCCCACATGCCTGTCTTCATAAATGTTTTATCTTTGGCTCGCAGTTTGTTGGCCTTTGTAATTATGTGCATATAATAAAGTTGACCTAAATAAGAACATCGACTTATTGTGTGAAAGACGCCCGACTAAAGCTCAAGTCACACTTTTGTTTGCCTTTGTATATTGTTGAGTTTGCTTGTGTGATTGTGCAGTTCATTCAATGAAAATCCTCGACAATTTGGTAGATTGCTATTGAAAGCAGCAGCAATCCTGGCCCGAACCAAGTCATTATTTACATTCCCTAAAGTAACAATAACAACGTAATCATAATAATAATGCATAAAAAGTGCTTACGTGCTCTTGCGCAACTCTTCCTTGCCGTGCCATTTATGACGTATCCTTTCCCGTTATCCGTTATCCATTAAATGCGATGAATCAACTGTTGGCCACACCATAAACCATAAACAATCTTCGGCTCAGTTGCAAGCTCATAACGCTCTCTTTCGCATTGGCGGACCGGAAATTTATGCACGCCATTTTGTTTGCATGTCTCTCCTTGTGTATGTGTGTGTGGGTGTGTGCTTGAGTGTGTGCTTGTGTGCGGTCGCATTTGCCATAGTACTTCCTGTTGACATAGTTAAGTGTGTGCGCAAAGAAACCTGCGAATGCCATTTAAAGAAGCAACCATCGAAACAAACTCTTAAAAGGCTTTTGGGATTTACAGCAAGTTAAAATATAATACTAAAAATGCTAGTAATATTTAATTGGCGCTTTATTCATAATATGTCAACTAGTTTGTGTATTCTATTTAATTATAAAAACCCATGCTAAATTAGTACAAATGTAGTTCCTTTTATACAGTTTTTTGCAAGTTAACTTCACCACTTTAAAAACTGTTTATAAGACCCTTCAAGTCAAACAAAACAATCAAGCAATATCTTTTAAGAAATCCTTGAGTGTAAATATTATAAAACCCGAAAAAAACCTGATAATTTAGACTCCTTCTTCTTCGTTTTCATGCTTTTACAAAAATACTTTTAAAAATAGCTTTGCATAATAATAGAAGTGTTTATTTTATATATAAAAAAGGAAAACGAAACTTAAAGAAAATTTCATTTTACATGCTCTACGTGTTTATTAGGGCTTAATATTGAGTTGTGTATCCTTTGTTGTTCAAAACAGCCTTACAACGGCGCGGCATGGCATAAATGAGGTCCTGGCAAGGTTTAATAGAGATTTCAGCCCTTTTGAGTCTTCTCTTTTTAGAAAGGAAGCTGTCTGTGAACTTCCAAGCAAGCACGTTTGAATATTGATCTAAGCTTTACTTCTATGTCAATAGAAAGCATTGCAACTTTTTACTAAAATTCAGCTCTCTGATTTTGTTTGAGTTGGCTAAGCAGGCAATCCGAGATGGGACTCAAGATATTCAATGTGACAGAACTCAATGCAGGCATATAAGCTATATACATAAAAAGCTATATTCATATAAAGCTATATTATATATAACATTGACATGTCTTGGCGTATTTATCAAATGCTAAAGAGTTTGATCTCAGAAATATTCGCAATTACGAATGGATATGTTTGTTCTTTTTCTGACTTCCGCTTTGTATTTGTTAGCTTGTTTTTGCCTGCAGTCATTAGATTTGCCTTTTCACTTTGCCTTTTGGCCAATAAAAATTGCAGCACAGAGGCAATGGCAACGACAAAAGACAAAAGACAGGATAATTGATTGTTTGATTGAATCGGCAAATCAAATGTTGCTCTCAGGCTCTCTGGATTGATGTCCTTGCCAGCTGGCTGGCTGGCTGATTGCGAGCGCGTCAAAGGAAACGGAAACAAATGCACGCAGCAAACCAAAAATTGGTTACAAATTCTGATTAGAAGCAGCAGCAACAACAACAACTAAAACAACAACAACAACAAACAAGGCAGCAGCTGTAAAAAATTCAAAGGCAGCCCCAAAAGGGGGTGTGGCAACAGAATTGAATTGAATTGTATTCGACTCTCGGCTTTTGGGTTCTTGTTTTTGTGCCACACGATAAGACAAAGCAATCAGTCAGTCAACCAACCAACTAATGGCAACAGGCAACAAGCAACATGGCCAAAGACTCAAATGTTTTAGCCAGGACCCGACAGCTCTTATAATTGCCAGGTATAAAGGCTGAGCAAGATCGATTCGATTAAATGCAACTCAAATTGATGGCAGACGTATTCGAGCTTAATCCTGTTAAGTTCCTTATTTATGCCGGAAGCTGAAAGCTAAAATTGGAATTGTCAGCTTTTTTTCTTTGATGTAATTTGAATAACCATGTGCAGCATTTAATTAAGGTGTAGCAAATAACATTAACTAATGTTTACATTATTTAAATGGGAATGTTATTTTATTTAATCTTTATATATGAGCTGAAATGGAAGTAAGCCAAAAGATTTTATAGTTGTTTGAAATGAAGTTAGGGAAACATTTAAAAGTTGAAGATACTTTCTTTGAACATCTGCAATTTTACACAATAACTAAAGCTCTGAATGAGCAACTGAGAACTTTGTTTATCTTCATTTTTACAATTAAATAAGCGTTAGTTGCTAAATAATTAGATAATTTTTTAGTATCATAAAGTAATGTAAGCAGTCTTTTCAAAAGGAGTATTAATCGCATGCTGATCAGTGTTAATAATAAATCCTAAGTTAGAGGCTTAGATTCTGGAAAGGGAGTGTTATTAAGTAAACAATTTTGCGGTATGACAACAAGCTAAATAGTTAATTAAGGATATTATGGTCATATCTGTTGAAAGTATGCCAAGGAAGCTTCTCAGGATAAGCTGTTCAGTTTGGATTGGAGATATCAGCAGTGGCTATTAATTAAAAGTTATTGAAATTTATAAATTTAACAGAAGTTATTAAAAATTATTATTATCATTATATTAATTGACTATTTTTTTTTGAGCAGAACAAATAATGTAAAAATTAGCCTTATTGATGTGTGTTTTTTAGAGTTTTATTGAAGCGAAAGCTTATTTGTGAATAATAGGAAAACGTATGTTATAGATACTTGATAAGTAATGTATTTAATATAAATGTTTTTTAAAAAATTAACAAAATTATATAAAAGGAATAATAGTATTAAGTTTATAATTTATTTATTTTTTGTTTTTCAGTCTTTGTGCGAAAGTTATTGACTTTAAAGTAAATATACTTAAATATATTTTGGAACATTTTTAAAAATCTCTTTTGAGTGTTGTATATATGCAGTAATATATTAAAGTATTGTTCAGAGTGTTGATCAGACATCCTAGTTATTTATATAAAGATAAACAAACACAAGTTAATGATGCAATTTACAATCTTACTTTGATTTAATTGTGACTAAGAATAGACTAAATATTGTTTGCACAAAATGACAAACAAGTAAATCAAAAAAGGATAAAAAATGCTCAGACGATTAACAAAGTAGTGTCAATTTTATTCACCCAGATAAATTAACAATATCACAACAAATTGCAAAGCTCAAATTAAAATAAATGAAAAAAAACATATACAATTAATTTAATAAAATATATTTCATAGTTTCGCCCCCTCTTTCCACTCAATTTGATCTTTGGTAAATCACTTAATTTTGCTATTCATTACAGTTATATACAATATTATTTTATGTGTGTATGTGACCAAGCCACATTCGCATATATTTATATATGTATGTATATGTATATCAATGCATTATTTTGCCAATTTCCGGTTTCAATCAAATACCGCAAAAAAGTATTCGCACACATTCAAACATTCATTTCATTCATTTGCAATTTTACATTTTTGCCAATTACAATATTGCTGATTGGATTGTTGCCGCAACGCGGATTGATGCGCAAAGTATTCCAGCAACTCAATTAAATCGAGCTGCAATCATATTCGTGAGATTTTCGCTCGCCATTTTCCGCATTTTTACCTGCCACGGAAATATGTATCTTTAAATGAGAATCCGAATTCGAATTCATATTACAGATTACAAATTACAAATTCGCAGCATGTTTGTCATTCCACATTTTCAGTTATCTTTTCTTTTTCTCTATTTCTCACTCTCTTTCTCTGGCTCGCTTTCTTCTTTACACAGCCAAATTTAATTGCATTGCATTGTTGTTGGTTTTGTTCTCCCTGGTTGCCTGTATCCTTGTCGCGTTGTCCTTTATTTGATTTCAGTTTCATTTTGGAAAATTTTGTAATGCGCCACATGTAGCGACAGGTCTGCGCCATGTCCATGTCCTTGCTGCTACGAAGGATAATGAAACTATGCGCCCTCATTTCGTTTGCTTTTCCCTTCACTCACATCGCGTATAGATTGTTGCGGTGGCGTATGAGTGATTTTATAGGCCACAGTGAGCACTGTCGCCTGACAAACGGTCAACACGTGCCACGCTCGCAATTCGTGTTCGTGTTTGCTGAGTGCTCACCGTATTTGACTGACTGACGACAACTGTCATCAACAGAGCAGAGCAGACATGTGCCATGTATCCGTTCGTCCGTTCGTCCTTTCGTCCTTTTGTCCTTTTGTCCAGCTGTCCGTGCGGTCTGCGGCATTTCAATTTCAATTTAATGCGAGCAACAAATAAACAAATAAAATGCATGAACGCGCCATATGAAGAAATATATATACATATATGGGCACAGAATCAAGACAAAATAAATACAAATATGCCCAAGTTAACAACAACAACGAGTTGTCCACGTGAGCATCACTTTCAGGTGCGCCAATCAAATGCATTCAATCGTAGCCCCCCAAAGCCACAGGGGTCTAGACAAAAATGGGCCCGAAAAATAGTAACATTGTTTGGATCTGAAAAATGATATCATGCTGTGCCCAGAGTGAAAAGATTCCAAACTTTTCTCAATAAATGAGGCGTTGCATTGAAACGCTGCTGGAAGTGGGCTTATAGATAAATACAATGTATCTACATATTGATATTCATGCAAGTATTAATCAATAAAAAGACTTATCAAAGAGTTTAAACTTAATGATAAATGATTGTCAGAGCTAGTTAGTTAAAAACAGGTATGATAAATGTATTAAAGACACTTTTAGTTTTCCATATATAATGGCATATTTTGTCATTTCTTTTAATCTATGTATTAGACACCTTTGAAATTCCTGTTGTCACCAAGCTTTTCATATTTGTATAATTGCATATTTATTCTTAACTTTCGTTGACACTCGATTTGTCAACTTTTTGTTTATACTTTTTACAATAAATAATGCTTAAATGTAATGAGTATTAACACTGATTGACTATTAAATAAAGCATTGCCTTTCGTTGGAATTGATTGATTATTCTATTCAGTTTTAAAATTAAGTTTTCACATTTTAAGCTACAGTTGATGGTTTGTGTATGTATATGAGAAATATTTTTTATACGAACTTTTTTGGTTGGTAACAAATAAATAAATAAATAAATTAAATTATTTAATAAATTATTGTGATTGAGATATGGTTTTCTAATGAGAGTTCAGGCTTGGCAGAACTCTAGTAAATGTCCTTGTCAAAACTTCTGTGATTAAGTGTTTTATAACATTTCTTAGGGTAACTTATTTATGGCCTTATCTGAAAGAGTGACTTTAATTTGATTTTTTATGCTATTGTGACAGATTTAATAAAAAAAAATTTTTTTTAATTTTTTATATAGTTGATTTCTATGTTTTATTTATTTAAATCACTTAAAAAAGATTGAAGTCAGTTTGGGGTTCATAGTTCAACCAACAATTGTTATAAATTGGCTTATTTTGATTGAAACATGCTTTTGTAATATCAGTTAAGTTTGGAGTCTATTCTAGTATATGTTTTATTTCAACTCATCTGTTTTTGTAGCTTAGTGAATATATATTCTTTAACTAATGTCAAAGCATAAGTTTAGTAGGATCGAAACTGGCATAATGATTTTAATTTTGTCAAATCGATGAATGTTATTGTAACAGATCGAATTCATGGAATCTTTTACTGACATCGTTTTGTCCAAGCTGTATGTATATACACTGAATGTTGTATGATATGCCATGAAAATTATTTGTTCTGTATCAACTGGAATTTGTGCTTTAAATACCTTTTTATGCCATTAAAGTGATTCCTTTGTGTGTTAATTAAAGGCTTATGAATGACAGCTTTAGCCATAGCGTCAGGTAATTGATATCTATTAAGTTGTGTATAGTCAGTGATTTAAATTAGCTTTACTTTGTTTGATAAATTTATCAATAACCATTATGGAGGAATAATAATTATTGTTGTTTATATACGAGATTAAATCTAGACATGAAATCCGAGCATAGTAAATAAAGACTTGCCTTTTAAATTTGCAGCTATTCTAAAGTCATTCAAGAGTTACTTTAGCGAATAAAAAGACTGACAGATTGTCATGCTTAAGTACACATATATATATTTTTATACATATAATTAGATTACATAAATAAATATCTCTTTAAAGCTAAATTCTAGTTTCCATCCATCTATATTAATTTAAAGCCATCAATTTATTGACATTTAATTTGAAAATTAAAATGGCTTTTATCGTTTAATTCGAAATATATTTCTATCCACTTGGTTGATTTTATTTCTCTCTCACTTTTCTACTCATTGCACTTCATTTGATTTCTAATGCACGCCGACTATTTAAAATATATTTGCCGTGTTCAATCGAGCGTTGAATTTGTTGTCAATTCATGTTGCGATAATATTGCGCATACGCCACGTTTGCCAGTTGCAGTTTTGAGTGCCAGTTTCCATTCGGCGCTGACAATTCGATTAAGTTCCATAATTGTTGTCCAAATTATCAGAATATTAAATCTGTTTTTATCGTTGCCAACTATCAGCGCATTAAAATGTCAATTATGTCGAACATAATCTTTCTCCCTCCATTATCCTTTTTGACACTTTTTAAACGCGCCTGAATTAATGCATAATGCAGAGTTGTGATTTATTTTTTGGTGCACTCGCGATTGCATTGTTCAAAGGCAAATTTCACATAGAAAACGAATAAATTGTGAAATTGTGATTGCCAGTTTAAACTCATTTAAAGTGTTATAAATACTGCACTCGATACGGCAATCAAGGCTGAAATCTGTGATTATATATATTGGAAAAAACGAGCACATTGTGGTCGCAACAGCAACAACAACAACATGAACAGGAACCGCAAAATCAATTTCAATTGTCAACACAAAGTCACAAACAGGAAAAACGAACAAAAAAAAGCGAAAAAAAAATCGCAAAGAAGAAGAAAATCATAATAAAACTTTTACAACAAACAACAACAACAGCGAAAGAAAGAACCAAACAAACAAAACAAAAAAAAGTTTGCCACTTTTTGTGACTTAAGGCGCTGTACTGCAAACTGAGTCCTGCCAGGACTTGCCAGAATTGGAATTCGTCAGGAATGTGGGCAGTGCGTGCCTTGAAGTTTTCGTGGTTTCACTCGCCTGACCTCGCAGGCACTTAATGAAGCTCTGACATTGCAGGACTCTCAGCAGCAAGGACCAAGGGAACAGCTAACAGCGTTCAGCGTTCATTCCAATCGATTTTTTCATCGAATTTAAATAAATAAATGCACATTTTAGCCGCTGGCATTATTAAAAATTCAATTTGATTCATAGGATTAATTAAAAATGTAGCACATAAATAAATATACATCTATTTGTGCATTAATGGTTGACTAATTCACAAAAAAAGGAACTTTGTTCAACGTGTAAATAATCAGCATTGACTAAAACTGTGAAAAATGTGAAAAGTGACGTGAAAATTTAAAAAAAGCTGTCACGAACACGATTAAATTGACCACAGCTGGATATGTATATATATCTTTATTTTTTAGTGCAAACAAAAAAAAAATAGGAAATATATCACATACAATTTTCTATTAACCTTAATACACAATTTTATTTATCTGCTGGAATTCAATCAAAAATACAATTCAATGCTTTAAAAAACAATTCATAGCTAAACAAAACTATAATGAATATTTTTCTTGTATTTTCCCAAATGGGAATTTAAATTCAATTCGAACTCGCTAAACTACATTTGCGAAGGTCCAATGCGATTGTGACCCAAACATCCGGTGCAAAATATATATTTATTTGTGCAACAGGAAGAAACTTGTGCCCGGGCGAAGGGAGTGAGAAAGGACGAAACCAGCTTCATGGCGGAAATTGATTTCGCTTTAAGGCGCCAGGCGCCAGGCGTGCACCTAGCAAGGACTCCGCAATATACGCACATTTCCTGCGACAAATTTGCCAAATGGCACAACTGGAGGAAGGGGGCGTGGCAGTTGGTAGCGAGTGCCTTTTTAAGCGAACTTTGACTTCCATGTTTGGCACTCAATTTATGGGTCTATGAGTTTGTTAACTAAAAGTGCACATAAACAAGACTTTTTGCGTCAATTTTAATGGCAAACAATAAATTTGTATTGCAAGCCAGCTTTCTGGATCGATTCTTACATAACATAACATTACGTTACGTTAGGTTACGTTACGTTACGTTACGTTACGTTACGTAATGAAACATTTGGCTAGTGAACATGACGTTTAAAAATTATATTGTAAATAGAAATTGGCGTGGAATGCACATAGCAAGTTTTCAAAAGGGCAGACAACCTTTCATTTATATTGAAATTTATGCGCAGGTCAAGTACAAACACACACACACACACACACTCACACACACACATAGGAAGGGTGGCTGGTTGGTTAGCATGTCCTGCTGGCAACAGGAAATGCTTTTGCTGCTGCTGTTTTTGCTGTCTAAATATTTATATTCATTGTGTCAGAGTGTTAAAGCGATAAAATGCAGTGTAAATACAAAGCAGAAGCAAAGTCCTGTTTTTCGGGCAATTTGGCCCCCTGCCCTCCCCTGATTAGCAGCTGGATGGACTGTGAGCCATTTGAGGGCTGAGACCACAGCAACCATTCGAATTATTCATGCATTTAATTCTCGTGTAATTTGCAGCACAAATTTCATGAACACTGAGTCGAGCCAAAAACTCAAAGCCAACCGAGCAACAAACCCAAATGTTTGACGTTCATTCCTTTACAATACATTTGCCAAAGTTGAGTGACTTCTTTATTGTTGTTGTTGTTGCTATTTTTGTTGTTGTTGTTGTTGCATCTTTTTGGATAATTGTGAATCTGTGTCGTGGTTTTTGCGGCTAAACGAAAGTGTTGCCTGTGTTTTTACACTCTGCGGTGGACAGCGTCCAAAAATGTCTTCAATATTGACAGAGGTTTTGCTACCTGATTGATTCTTTAGTTAAGTTCTTTTGTTTTTTGATTTGCTCACTTTTTGCTTGGAATGTTCACTTTTAGCCTTATCTTTAGCTTTACGGGCGGTCAATTTAAACTTATCTGTGGTAAATATTTAAAAAATTCTCAATAGTTACAAAATATTTATTAAAACTTATTGGTATTCATATTAATTTAATTATGATGCTATAAATGAATTATGAACTTGCTGGATCCATGATCACGGATTATTGTTTCAATAATATTCTAATAGTTTGAGACTAGTTTAAAAATAATATGCGTGTAAATAGTCTCTATATTGTATATAGATAATTATGTAAGTTGTATATAAATTAATAAATAAATAAATAAATATATATAAATAAATAAATAATAAATAAATGGGCTTGTATGCTTAGATAATTGACAATATATTATGGAAACACATATGTTGTCTTGATGAAAAGTTTAAAAATTGATTATATATATATTAATATGCCTACTTCTGCCAGTTTTATTTACTTTGTATTAAATACAACATTTTCACATTACATTTCAAAGAAATGTAAATGTAAACTGTTCGAAAGTAAATTAAATTATTAAAGTAAATCCCTGTTTGAAATCAGACTTTAATTGTAATGAAAATTTAATGCTTTAGTATTTAAATAGTCTATAACAATATATGCGGATATAAGGGTATAATTTAATTACATTTGATTTTGTAATAATTGACAGTAGCGAAGACGCAAACCATTATCACTTATATTAACTTAGAGCTATTAATATTGATAACACATATTAAATACAGCTGCTATTGTTATTGCTTACACTATTACAAAAGTAACTATATCTATACTATGAAGTAACTATTGTTATATGGACAATCTTTTCATAAAGAGTATATATCTGTGACATTTTCTTTGCATGAATGCAATTCATATTGAATGTTATTCACAGCACTTATCTAATAATCGAACACTTCCAGTAAACTATTCGCACTTGCTTCACCTTCACTTACGTTAGTGATCATCACAAACATATTCCCAATTTCAGATGCAATATAAACTTTCAGACCTAATCTTTACTTAATTTGCTAAGCATTGCTTTTCTCTGCCCCAATCTGCTCTTGCAGCTGTTATCTGTTCGTGCTCCAGCTAATCAACGTAACAACTATGGCAAATAGCTTAATTTGTAAGCCTTTTGCCACTTTGCCTGAACCCCTCCCCACAATTCTCGCAGCGAGTACGTGCAGTCAACTAATTAGGCTAGCCACGTTAAGACGACGCCAACGCGGCTAAGTCTGAGGCAATGGGTGAAAGGGGGAAGGTGAAAAAGTCATCGCTGGTTGGCAAAGCAACGCAACCAATTTGAAAGCCAAAGCTTCTCACATTAATTATTTTCGCATCTAAAATATTGAGTTCGTCGCTAGTTTGCCTGCGCCGCATTTATGATAATTTTCACATTGGCCTCAACAGCGGCCACATCTGTGTCCAGTTGCACCTCGTCCTCCTGCTCCTGCTCCTTCGTTACTGCTACTGCTAAGTACCTGATGTTTTGCTGGCCTGGTGTATTACAAGTAATTTCCTTAATGATGTTGCGCCGCTGTGGCATTATCTTGTTTGCTTCATGCGGCCAGGTCTCTGATGATAATTTATGCAAAATATATATGTAGGTATATGTATATCGTGGCTCCGTCTCGGTTGCATGCAAGTTGAATGCATGCATATATGCAGAACTTTCCCAGTTTTGGATCGGGCGTGTGTTTCTGGTCGTCATGTTTCTGGTGTCTGTGTGGTCCAATTTACACGATTTCACTTCGGCTTGTAGCTGGTAGCTGGTAGCTGGTAACTGGTAGCTGATATCCAACAGTTGCCTCAACCCAACTCGCATTTATGGTTAGATGGTTAGCTAGTTGTCTGTGCACTGAATTAACTAATGACCAACTTCGCACACACACACACACACACACTTAGACCAGGAAGGGAGTGGGAGTCTGTCCTGGTAGGGTAATCACTGGAGCGTGTAGAACATGGCCCAAATGCAAGTGATTAATATGCTTTATTTCTATGTGGGTTATGTTTTAAAATTATTGGCTAATTGGTTGGGCCCATTAAGCCCCAAAGGCTGGCCAGTTCCTTAAGAAATTGTCTCATATTCACTCGACTTGATTGCATTCCTTCTGCTCAGCTCGCCTCCATTATCCTTGAGCATTTTACAAGTGTTTAACGTCTAATTAAGTGCCTGGCGTAGAAGTATCTGCAAGTTTGTTTTTCCACCAACTCTCAAGTGCGCAAAGTGGAAGAAGAAGCAGCAGCAACTGCAGCAGCAACTCAGTCAACGCGCTTTTAATTAAGTTTTTGACACTTACAGTCAGCGTCTGAAACTTACATGAGCTTCTTTCTTCTTCGCTCACTCCTTGCGAGTGTCGATACCGATAAAGATAACTTGCTCAAAACTGAAAAACGTGCCAGCAGCAAATGCTGCAATATTTGTAAAGCAAAATAAAGCCACAGTCAATACATTTACTAACATTTAACATTAGAGTATTTATGGAAGTTTAGCTAAAAGCGGTGTGGAGATAGTGTATTCTAAATCCTGTAAAGCTTGGTAACAGTATATACATATAAACAAAAAATTTAAACCAAAAGCCAGACTATATTAAATAATAACTAAATAAAAGATTATTAAATAAACACCATTATTCAATTACATTTTCATGTTAAACACAAGAGAAAGGATTTCCAATGTTTCAGCGTTTGTAGATTTATAAATTTGGAAGGGTCTCAAAACAGCTATGAAAGTTGTGAGGTGGGTATCTACTATTTTATTGAATTTTAATGTTTTTAAATAATCTCTGAAATAGATAAGGTTCTTGTTGCCATATTGATTTTGAAATGATGTCTAAATATTATACATTCTTAGGGAATCTTAAAATTAAGTATTTTAATTATGTGCTTAATATTTTAACATAATCTAACTTTGAAATCACCTTTGAAGTTTGAACTTGTTCAGAAATACGACAGACAATCAGGAGAGTCCAGAATTTAGTACCTAGTACCTAGTACCTTAGTACCTAGTACCTAGTACCTAGTACCTAGTACCTAGTACCTAGTACCTAGTACCTAGTACCTAGTACCTAGTACCTAGTACCTAGTACATAATACCTACTAGTTTTAGTTTCTTTTATTTCCTCCACAAATCATTTAAATAGAGCTGAATTAATTCAGTAAACCTTGAATTGGATTAACCTTGGCTAATACTTATGTTTAAGCAGAAGCGTTTCAGATATACTTAGCCCAGTCTAGATCAGTTACATCTCTCTTTATAAGACTGCACTTAAGCATATTATCCCAGCTTAAATTAAAGCGTTTCTCATTGTTGCCTCCTTCTGGGAGTTGATAAGTAAAGGGCTAAAGGGGTTGAGACAAGCTCGGAGGCGTTAAGCGAATAAGGGGGCGTGTTAAGCACCTTCAGTCGCTTTGTATTTTATATTCATACATATTTACATACATATTTGAAAATTGTAGTCGCTGCAAGTGCTTTTGCCACTGGCTTTGACATTTTCGCAGGTTGCAGGAAATAAATTAAAAACTGCTTTGTGCAAAAGACTTTTGCATTTGCATTTTTGCATCGTTCGTTGTCGTGTCACTTTCGGCACTTTCGAGTAAATGAGTAAGGACCGTTAAAAAGCAGCGAGGAGCCTGGCAAAGTGGTTGCCTTATCCTTTGATGTGCGCCAATTTTGGAGTCGTAGGCACAAAGTAGTCCAGACTTTTTGCATTTGCGGGTTTGGCATTTTTTCATAAACACATAACAACCAGGCAGGTGACAGGTGAAGCATTTGCTTGCCAAGGCACTGACAAAGGGTTAAAGCACACACACCCACACACACCTACACACACACCCAGACACACACACACATATATATAAAAGCTTCCTTTTTTGGCTCACCGCGGGTCCCGCCTGTCATTGGGTTTAATTTCCGCTGCCGGCAGCTGAGACCCGAAGACACGCAGACAACCCGCCGGGGTTAAATTGAAATTCCTGTGCCCAATCTCAACCCCCCCCCCCCCTCCAGAAAAAAAATAAAAACTGGGTCACAGCCAATACACCAAAAACTACGAGAGTTCGTCTTGGCATTTGGGTATTTATTGTGACATTTTTATAGCAAGCATTGCGCGCACTCTGACATGTTGCCCCCCTGCCCCCCTCCATAGGCTCCCACCCCTCTCCCTCTTCCCTTGCCCGCATTGAACATGCATCGAGCAAAGTTTCGGGCTGATTTCCTGTGTTTTATTGTTTGAGTTTTGTCTCGTCTGGTCTGAAAATTTTTGGGAATATTAAAGTGATTTAGTGTTTGCCGTGCGCCAAGTTGAAAAATTGTGAAAAATCGCTGATGAAAAAAATAAAACACACGCACCCAGACCGAGAGCGAGACCGAGACCCGTAATCCATAAAACGTTTTAATTAATGACAACAATATGTGCGGCGTTGTTTCAAATAAGAACAAGACACAAGTCGGAAAATTGGTGTAGAATTTGACATTTGTCGGGGAATTTGGGGGCCTGGTTTTTCCTTGAGTTTTCCCTGGCCTGTCATCGTTTAAAAAATGTGAATGAGTTACGAGTGAAGTTTTCGGTTGCTTGAAATCTAAAACCGAATGGAATACAACATGAAGGCCAGTCAATTAGGTGGAGGGAAGAAGAGATACAAAAACGGGATTGGGAATGGGAATTGGGAATGTGAATGGGAACGGGAATAGGAACTATTCAAAAGTGTTTGCCGGAACCGACATAGTTGCTAATAGCGTGGCAAATTGACGTATCGATTTGCGTGTCTTGCGATTGCCAGACAAAGGCAGGATATAATACAAAGGGCGAGTCGAACAAGGAGACGCCTGGTTGTCCTGCCAAAAAGGGTTTCCCGCATAGAAACTAGACGATCAATTTCAATCAATCAAACTGCCTGCGTGGGCCTGCCCCATATCAAAGTCATGCCCCCACTCCGGTCTAGAGCCGGCCTGGAGCAGGCACTTATTCACAGATCCTTGCAAAGTTTACACAAATAATTTGTGTGTTTATTTTAACAGCTACTGCGACGCTTAATGTCCCAAGGCGACGTCGTCGTCATCGTCAGCTGCAGCGTCTCCCACGCGGCACTTAAGGACTCTGCGAGCCTGATTATGCAAGGCAACGTCGCGCGTTGCACGCGGCGTATGCGTGATGTCCAGCTTAAAGCCGTAAACGGGCAGCCAATTAGGAGAGCCTCGCAAACACAATTCTGCGTTTAACCGCAGGGTCCGAGCAAAGTTCGCCCCGTCTCGCAACTTGCGGCCTGTGGTTGCCACTTGGAGCCCCAAAATCTCTGACTGGCCACCGTTCATCGATATCAAGTTATTAATGGCTAATACAGAGCGCTAGAGAGTGGGCTGTAAGGTAGGGGAAGTGAAAAAGTAAGCAGCCTCTCTGAAGTGGGCAACTTCATTTCGTAAACAACTTGGCTCTACATAAGCCAAAATTGGGGGAAAAGAATTTGTTGCATAACGAAGTTTGTTTACTCTACGAAGCTAAACTATTTAAGGACTACTTGGGTAAGTTGAGGATCTTTGAAGTTGAGGTCAAGTCATTATTAATAATTTTTAAAATTCTTTTAGAGATAGTTCCAGTCTTCAAAAACTTGGAATGCTAGCTGCTTAAATCTAGAATCTGAATAGATTTGTATTCCTTTTTCTTCACTTAAATGAATTGGAATGAGTACAACAAATAAATAAGTTCGCTTTAGTTATTGAATTAGAAAGAATGAGTTCATGTTTTTTTTGGAGCCTAGATTATCGCTTATTTAATTTAATAATAAAGGTATTTTAAAAGGGTGAAGGTAATTAATAAACCGAAGATGTATATTCCTTTTCTAAAATTGTTTATTATAGTTGGAATCGGAAGAGTAAATCGTTACAGTGGGTTCCTTTCTTAAGCACACTTCCCAAATGCTTTAATAGTTTGATATATTAATAGAGTAATCGCAGTTTTAGCCAAAGCATCTCAAGTTGCTAAGCAGCTTCCACTACATCAAGTGATTATCTGGCAACCAACCAACCCAACTCCCAGGACAACCAGTCAAGGTTTTGTTATCCTTGTCCTCGTCTTCTTTCTGCTTGTTGTCGTTTTTTTTTCTTCTGCCCGTTTTGCTGCGGGATTTAAATGCAAATTTTGCTGTCGACATCGACGCACAAAATGCGACTTGCAAATTAATGAAATGAACCTTTAACTTGAGTTTAACTTGGCGCCTCTTTTAGCCAGAGATAAGGCGCCAGCTACCAACAGCAACAACAACCAGCAAGCAATTGGAGCATAAACAGAAACGCCAACAACAACTATGAAAACGGCGCCCAAGTTTAAACAAAGTTGATTATGCATGCATTCGGTTTCAGCAGCATAGAATTTTTGGCAACGCTCATTTTATAGCCACGCCCCTTCCGCACCCCTGCCCCCCTGCCTCGTGCCACGCCCCCTGGCACCGCAGAATTTTGACTTTTGCATTTTGTTGCGCAATTTTGGGGGCGAAAGTTCAAGTTGAGTTCCGTCTAAAGCTCATTCCGCTTGCTCCTGCTTATTCGTCCTGTTTTTTGGGGTTTTGTTTGTTGGCTTGTTGCTGGCTTGATGGCTCTAATTCGTTAGCCGGGCATAAACCAAATGCTTTATGGTCATGAAGTGCGAAAGTGGAAAATATGAAACAGTTTTTATCTTTTTATATGGCATCAGCTTAAATATTTTTTGTTTAAAACATTTACGAAAGAATCAGAAAGGAATTCAAGTTGAGTCGTGGCCAGAATTTGAAAAAGTGCTTCGAACTAAATGAGGCCTAAATTAGGAATATATTAAGATAAGATAAGAGCTGTTAGTTTAATCAAGCTTAACTGAGAAGAGGCTTTAGATTTTCGAATGAGGGATTTGTTTGTGGCGAATTGAGAGTGAACAAATGTGGGACAGTGTGGTAGGACTTTGATAAATACATTATAAAACCAAGGGTATGTCTAACACTAGGAGAAAATAAACTCTTTTTTGATCTCTGGAATTGGCAGGCTTTCAATTTTAATTTTAACTTTAATTGTTTAAGAATGTTTTAATCGGATCTCACGGATTGTGGATTACTTCCATACAAATAACTGAGAGAAAACATATTAGATAACTTATTCCTGGTCTTAGAACTAGTCTTCTATGTTAACATAATACCTAAAAGAAATACTCCGTCTTTTAATATTAAAGATTATAATAAAGACTCCTAAATTGAGAATTGTATTCAAGTCTTCTATCAACTCTGTAGTTAAGGCCAATTTTGCAACAATACAAAACTTAACTTGGCTAGCATTAATCAAGCTATAACCTGAAAAATGTTTTGATGATATCTTTCTAGGTAAACTTCAATTATACACAAGCTAAGCTTATAAAATTATTGTTGCTATCCCCTTCTGTGGTTGCACCAACTTAAATCCTTAAATAAAGTAGTTGCCAAGTCCTGTATATTAATCACTTTGAACATATGCCAAAGAAGCTTCCTTCATTGTTCCATTAACGTGTCTCGAAGCCAAATGCAAATTGCTGCCAGCAAAAATAATTACTTTGGCACACACGAAGCCACCCATTAAATGCTTGTGGGCCGTGGGGTAGCTAAGTTCTAGTTGCGGCCCCAAAAGTTGGACGTTGGGGGGAAACGTTTATAAATGTGGCAGCATTTAAATTTGCGCAACTTTTGCGCTCCGATGCTTTAACTTTTGACACCTACAAGGCGAGGCAGGAAGCAGCAATGAATTCATTCATTTGTTTACTCGCTCAAGTGGCAACTTCATTTTGTAAACACTTTCGTTTACATGCAACTTTTTTTACTTCTTTTGCAGCAGCAGCACCCAAAAACCCAAAAACAGCAACCAACGAGAAGAGTGGTGCAGGGTGGTGCAGGGTGGTGCAGGGTGGTTTCGGTTGTGTAAGGCAGCCCACAAGTTACATATCCCTTTACACACGACCGCTGAAGGACCAAAGCGCGACTGCGGCTTCCCCTTAGCTTTCCCCCTTCTCCAACCCTCCACCCCTCCCCTAGTGCCCAGTTTCTCTTTTGAGTTTGTTGTTGTTGCTGTTGTTGCTGTTGTTGTTGTTGTTTCACAGCTTCGCTTGGGCGGGTTTTTGGCAAAGTTTCGTGTTTTACTTTTAGTTTGTGGCTTTCCTGGTTTTATCTTCAACTTAATAAAATGCCGTCAACAGTTTTAAATGCAAATTTTCAAATGCTGCTGCTGCAACTTCGTTGCGGTTGCAATCTCCGTGTCAGAGAGTTTGCCTTATTTCCACGACTACTTAGCACAAATGAGACTTCCAACTGATTATGCACCCAAAGTCTTTAAGCTCCAGGGAATGCGAGCCGTGCTTAACTTTAACATATTCTTTTTATCAATTTGTGAATAAGTTCTCCAAACTGTATTCCAGTTTGAGCCACAACATGTTGTCAACTCACAAGAAGGTCAAGCATGTGCGGTTAAACGTTCCCGTTTAAGTTTGTTGGCAACTCTCCTTTGGTATCCCAAGTTGGCCCAGTTAATGAGCTGGAAATGCAAAGTTTTTAGTACTTGAAGTGAGAAGTGAGAAAAGAATCAGCCTGAAAAAGTTAATCTATAAAGGGAATGTCAGCACAGGCTTACCGCCTAATGTCCAAAAAAGAAGATATGCTCAGCTGCTTTTAATTCCGTAAAGAATTTTTGTTAAATCATAAACTTTATTTTTTTGTCTCATTTTTTCATATTCTTTCTCTCTTTGAAAACACTTTGAAGGCAGTCAACAAACAATGGCTGGCAATCATATCCATGTTTCATTTTATTACACAATTCAATTGAAATTGAAAAACACAAAAAACAACTTACTCCAAAGTGTCAAAGCAATCAACAGATAAACGTGGGGAAAAGTTTTTCTCAGGGCAAAACTTCCCAACACGTCCGTGCGGAGGGGGCGCTATTGTGCCACGCCCACGTCAGAAGAACACTTCTAATTAGTAGGAAAAACAAAAATAAAACTCAGTGCAAATTTATGATAATAATTCAACAACAAGCTCGAAAACAACATTTCAACAAAAAAAAAAAAAACAAATACAATTGAAAATTTATTTAAATCAACAAAACAAAAAAAAAATGTTTGCATGCAAAGTAATTAAAAAGTTTGCCACGTATTTATGGCTTTTGTTTGTTGGGCCACGAACGCGAGCGAGAAAGCGAGAAAGCGAAAAGGGAGAGAGACAAAAGTTGAAATTTAATTAAGAAGGTTTCCAATTGTTAGGGTTGAGTAATCAAATGAGTTCTATTGAAATGCTAACTTAATTACAACCCAATCTCTGTATCATATGGCTCATCTACCCTGTTAACCTTATTTTATTGTTCAGCTTGAATCGAGCACTTTATCTTCCCTATCTCTGTACCTTAAGGATTGTCCACTATGTTATCCTTATTATTTTGTTCTGGTTTTGGGCTTACCTTAAATTATTTAAGGTATGGGATCTTTATTCATTCAATACATCTCTTAAGCACTTCTTCGACTGTTGCTCTTTTCTATAGTGCTTCATTAGTATTGAACTTATCTCATTCTTATACCTTGGCTTTAGGTTTTTTGCTAAAAAATATTTTTATGTTGTAAGTGTATGAATTATATCACAGAAGTCTCATTAAACGACAAAATGCTTCTCCAATATAAATATATATCTATTTCCCGAAGATAGCTGATCGTACGTGCTAACAAAGTGAAAAGCGTATATTGGGTTTGTTTAGTTTTCCATTTGCTGTTCGCTCATTTGTTCGGATGAAAGCTCTTTTTTAATGGTCCCCATTTAAGTTGGAGACTTGTGTTCTTCTGTATACCCAAAAGATCCGTATGATATACCCACTATGGTGGTCAAATAAACTTAGCCTCTATATAGACCCAGGTTTCGTATTCTGATTCCCTCCTCTAATGAAGACTCTACTACTAGCACTCTGAATAGAATGTAACCCATTAGTATCTCTGTTTTACTAGAAGGCAAAGATCATACTTTTTTTTTTTATTAGTTGAATATTACAATATCATATCAAGAACATTGACTACTTAAACTCTAAAGAGGATGTTGCCTTTAATACCCACTTTTTTCTAAACTAACAGAATTATCTGCAAACATTGCTTTAAATCTAATTAGATAGAAATAAGTAAGTTGAAGCCTTGTGGCAAGCCTGTAAGGAAGTTATCCATCACATAAAGCCAGGACTGACTTTGTCAGTGGAAACTGCTTTGTATAGAAAGATACAAGACATGTATATAGAGAGAAAGGATAAGAGAGTGGCCGCTTTGTTGGCAAGTTTAATTAGCTGGCGCATCTGCGGTGAACGTGGCGTATGCTTAATTTTGCTAAAAGCGCGCTTAGCATTGCCACTTGTGCATTAAATCATTTACATTCACATTTCGCATTTCGCATTTTGCATTAGCAGATTCTGGAAGCCGTTGGCCTCTTTGTTGCCAACTAACGAATCTAAGCAACAACAACAACAACAACAACAAAAAAAAAGAAACAAAAACAGCTTAGAAGTAGAAGAAGAAAAAAAAACAATACGAGTAAAAACTGTGTTAGTCGTGGAGTGGAAATCTTTTAGCAGAAAAACAATGCAACTCAGTAGTTGGAAACGAGCTGAAAAAAAAAACTAGCTAAAAGCTGCATTTCCGCTTGGCTTGACTGGATCATGGACCTGGATGTCAGCTCTTCCTCAGGGCAGCTCGCTCTGTTCGGTTTGTTCGGTTTGTTCGGTTTGTTTTCGGGCTGAAAGAAAACTCAAACAATGAGGTAAGGAAAAGTGAAGTGAAACTCGAGCAGCCCTAAAGCTTTTGGCTGAGGTTTACTTTATGGATAATAAGTTAATTCGCTTGTAAATAAGTTGGTCAAACACAAAGAGAGCGAAAGTAAAGGAAAGATAGTTACTTTTAAGTCGAACTTGGCTTAAGCTCTTAATCAAAAACACAATCTTCTTTATCTCTTTTAGCTGATGCCATGTTAGCATTGCAAAGGCATAATTCACAAATTTAAAATGCAATAACATTAACGCGGAAAGCATCCACAATTCCATTGCATAATTTATGAAAGTGTCGCCCAAAAGGAGATGACGCCATTTTCTCTATTAATTCAACTCGAGGCAACTTCTAATGCATATTCAAATTGGGGCGAGTGTTAAAACTGAATGCAAATTACATAAAAAAAAACAAAAAAATAAGAAAAAGAGACAAACTCTGATTGAATTCGTATACCATAATATTTATAAATGTTTAAAATTTGTTTCGCTTTAAAACAAATACTTGTTGCTAATTAATTTAATTATACTGTATTTTGTATGAGGGATATTTCGCAATAAATATTTATTTATATCGAAATTGCAATTAAATGACACTTTAATCTTAAATTCATAAACGTTTGCAACGTTAACTGGCGCATCAATTATTTAACAAAAGTGTGTGTGCGAAAGTTTTACAATTTCCACATCCCACACTTTTATAGATGCGCATAAATATAATGAAATTAAATTAAATGCATACGTTGCGCATACGCCACGTTAACTGTTGCTCCTGTGTTGCAAGTGTGGCGACACGACGTGGCAATGGGGGCGTGGCAGGGGCAAGTTAACGACCTGCAACGGCAAAAGTTTCGCCTCCTTTTGGCAGCCTTTTGGTCGCGCTGCAATTTCATAAAATTAAATAAAAACAAGCCAAATGCCTCTGTGTGTGTGTGTGTGTATATGTGTGTGTGTGCAACTAAAAATTATGTACTTAAAAAACAGCTTCAGCAACTTTGCTTTATGTTATGGCATTTATGAAAATGCAAAAACTCCGCTTTGTGTCGCAGCACTTGAGAAAAGCTTGCAGTTTTCCGCGGGAAAGCGGGAAAACGGGAAAGCGGGCTCAACATTTTGTGGTTAGGTGTGAAGAAGGTGTGAACTAAGCCATTGTCGAATAATGAGCGCAAGTGCTGAATATGATAAGTTAAACGAACATTATTTAACTTGGAAACTTTTCTTGCAGGCACTCGCTAAGTGCTATGAAATAGTAGTAAATATATATTTATATTATATATATATATACATACATACTGCAGTAAGTCTGTGAAAATAGCTATTGTTTACTATCCTTGTGAACGACAGCCTTTGCTAAGAAAGTTCCTGTTAAAGGCGATTAGAACTATTCTAATTAGATCGAGTTGTAAGCTGATAAGAAGACTTTGTTTTAAGTAAGAAATGTGCAATTAATAGTTCAAGTGCTTATTGGAAAATAAAGCTTTCGCAAAAGCTTAAATTAAATTAAATTAAATTGTAGCTTTGTAGGTTTCTTTGGGGTCCTTCATTCATTTACAATATTTTGCTCAATGAATGGATTTTATAAGTATCGAATTAAATCGCTCTATTATTAACTAGCTTTTAATTTAAATATTCCCTTTTTAAATCGCTTTACGAAAATCACATTTCCCTGTTTGTTCGTGATCACATATTTGCTAATAATTGCTTTAAGATCCTTTTTATAATTTTATATATAAAGTGACTTGTTTTCTATGACTTTTGGAAACCTCAAAAGCTTAGCTGAAATACGAGAAAAATATTCTAGTATATTTGGTCAAGGCATAGAAGATACAGATATATTCTATATATTGCTTAATATAGTAGATGCTAAGTTGAAGAAATAAAGTTTTAATATATTTCATTTGCATTTTCAATAACCTTCAGCAGAAAAATAACTTCTATCAGAAAAAACATTTAACAAACTCATTCATAATATTTAATAGTAGTTTTCTGTGTGATTAAACATACATTTTTAATAAGTTTACTCTATTTGAAATGGACTAATAAGCTGACTATTTCTATGTAATCGGTGTTTTAATATATGTAAAACATTTTCTGATAGTGTTTAATAATTTAGTCTGTTTGCTTGGTGTTACTTCGATAAGAGGTTTTTTTTCTTTCACATTTTATTTATTTACAATCTGTCCTTAATTACTAAATAGCTCAATTGAAGTTCACAGCGTTTGAAGGTTGCCGATAATTTTTTTATAATTTATTATTTTATTTTAGCTTAATTTCTGTTATATTATTCTGTTGTCGCCTCAAAATTTAATAAGTGTCCATTCTCAAGCACATTGTAATGCAATTGCAGTCTTTTTTATTCCTGTTTGTTGTCCTGTTTCCAATTCCGATTTGTTTTGTGATATTCTTGTTCTTTATTTTGATTTTCTGTTCCTTTATAGACGCTGTTGCATATATTATTTCTCAGACTGAGTGGCATAGTATTTTTTTTGTTGCTGCCTTTGTCTCTGCCTGTAATTTTTTTTTATGCTTTTAAGGAAACTTTTCATGGCTTTTTATGGCTATTGGTCTTTTTAAAGGTGTCCTAGTCACAATTTTTAAATTATTGTGATAATTCCGATACGTATATGTTGATAAGAAGGGATTATAATAGCTTATATGCTTAACTTACCTTTATAAAGTTATATATATAATTATATATAAGTTATTTGCTGGAAAATTGAAGCTAGAATATTTTCCATAGAAAGTGGCATTCACAATCTACATTTATAATAACAAATTGTTCATATATTAAATTAAATATACTTTGTCCAAAAAATGATGTTATAAATTTAAGATGTCAACTTGCCTTCGTTAATTGTTGCCTTGTTAAGGGTTTCTTATATATGATCTTATAACTAATCAGCTCAGCCTGATCTCTTTTTAGATAAAAATGCTTCTTTAAAATATTTATTTTAATTGCTTCAACTAAGGATAGCTGATGACTCTATTTACCCAAATAAAAGTATATATATATTTTAAGAAATTTATTGAATAAGTATTGGAAATTCAACAACCCAGCGAAGAAAGTATTCCCAAATAAAGACACAATTCCTTAGAATTGATTGCTCTACAAGGGAAGGAGATAAAAATTAGACTGATTCACCCTTTTATACTGCAGACAATCCAAACGTGTAGTTGGAATTACTTTGTCCCATCTCCTCGATTGTTGGACAAAGAAAGAGCCTGGCAGGGAATTCACATCCACGTTCACGTCCACGTCCAGGACTCAATGAGCCGCAAACTCATTGCAAATTATTTGTACGTCAAGCGATTAGAGAAATGGATGTTTGTATCCTTGTGTTTGACTGTTGGACTGGATGCTAATGCTGATGTTTGGCACATTAACTGGATTGGCCGCAATCCAAGCAACAATCGCCAATTGTTGGGCGCATAATTACGAGCTGAACGTGAATTCAACTAAATACCAGACAATTTGACACAGGACTGAGGGGGGAAAGTCCTGTTCGGACAACCCTTCAGTTGTGTCTCGAGACAAGAGACAAAATCCAGCGATTTCCTGCGGATTTCCGACAAACAAATTCGCAGTTGTTGTTGTTTTAGTTGTTGTTTTTTTATTTTGTGTCTCTGAAAGTTTCGTCTATAAAACTCGAAGCAATCTAAAGGCAAAGACTTCGCCAGACTTCTTTCATCTTCGAGTGTCTGGCGCTGAGCGAAATTTCTTGTTTACGAGCAAATAGTTGTTGTTATTTTAAGTTTCATTTTGTTGTTCCAAGGACTCGGCAGTACCATAAACTTTAGCCCACAGTCCCATAGTCAGGGCGGAAATTAAGTTTCCCCAAACCCCAAAAAATACTTCTGCGCTGGGCGGCGATAAGTGCGATTTTTGACGATTTCGCTGCGTTGTCGTTGTCGAAGGCCGGAGATAGCGGAAACTTCACTTTTTGGGATTGAAGGAACATCTTCACATCACATCCAATGCCTTCGCATCGCCTTTTTGTGGCATTTATTGTGCGAACTACTCGACAAAAAAAATGTGTTCAACGCCGCTTGAGACTTGTTCAAGTTCTCCACAGCCGACTACTTTTGACTTGTTTCCACCGCAGCTTTAAAGAGTTGAGTTGAAAAACTTCTGGACTTGAGCTCTCCACAAACTGCACTTGTAAATACAATTTAAAAAACAAAAAAACAAAAAAATAAAGGCTTCTGAGTATGCTTAATCAAGGCAAGGCTTTGGCCACATCTGCTTGAAAACCAACTAATCAAGGCAAAGGTAAAGTTTTGAATAGCGAAATAAAAATAAATGAAGTGAAACTTGCATCGGCAACATAAACAAGAAAGTAAAATTGTATTGTATCTCAATGATAGTATTTTTAAATTCTTTTAATTTAAATTACATCATTTGTTTGCTTGATTATTCCATGAATATGATTTCCAACAAATTTTGCATATGCTTCTTTTAAGAGTTACCAATTTTTATGACTAAATATGTTTTGAATAACGAAATTAAAATAAAAGCAAAAAACTTGCATTATAAACATAAATAAAAAAATATGCTTAATTGAGTAAACTTGTATTGAATGCAAACTTAAAATATTTTAATAATAGTATTTTATAATTTCTTAGAATTTAAATGATTTCTTTTGCTTGATTAATTATCCCATAAATATGATTTCCATCAAATTTTGAATATACTTCTTTTAAGAGTTACCAACTTTTATTACTAAAAAACTTCTCAATAATTTTTAAATGAATATGTTTTAGTCTTATTAATTATCTAAAAATGTATTAAATTCACTTTCACAAATTCCGCCAGTGTTTATGAAATTTTCAACGCATTTGAATTATTATTAGCATTTTAATCTCCTAGTAGATTCTTCTCTATAATCTGAGACTATAGATATTGAAATTAGTCATAAGCTCATTTCCCAGCATCCCTCCAAGTAACTTCCGTTGGAATACACAGAATTCGTATCTGCATATGACAGACTACAATTAAGTACATTTATTTACAATTGTCTTTATAATACAATAATTGTTATTTCAATTACAAGTATTTAATTACACCATCAGTTTCTCTCCCTCCCTCTATTTGCTAAACCACTAAGAAAGTTCGTGATGCCTAATTAAGGAGCTCTTCAGTCGTTCTAATCTTAGCCAATCTCCTTCTCTACTTGAGTTTTTCTTTTTGGCCCGCCAGGCGACCTGGTCATGGCCTTAATGTGGTTACCAAAGCGACTGCATGACATTCGTCATTAATTACGCAGTGTTTTTGCTCCGGGGACCAAAAGTATATGTATGTATATAGCAGATGTTCCACCGTTGAGTTCTGGGTCCGTTCATTGCATTAAATGCGCAAATATTTTTCCGTTTTTCAGCTCACGATTTTTATTCAATTTAACAATTTTATTTGATTTCGCCAATCGCCATTTTGCCTTTGTTTTTAGTGCTACTTTTTTCCTGGCAGAGCCGCATGCGTCAGCAGTTTGTGCGCCGATGATATTGCACAACCAGCAGCCAGGACTCGCTGGCAGGAGAGCTGCCAAGCTGCCAAACGGGAGCTGGCCAGCGGGTGGAAGGATGAAGGGCGGATGGAGGAGGGAGGATGGAGGAGGGAAAAGCGCCATTGTCAACGGCTACACGCGTCAACAAGAATTTGGCAGCTGATTTGTTGATAGATGGAATTTTCCCACTGTTGCCAATGCGGCTGCTCCTCTTCCTCCTCCTCCTCCTCCTCCTCCTACGCCATTGTCAGCGGCATTTATGCGCTTGGCTGGGCCTGAGTAGGGGGCGGCTGGGCACAAAAACTTTTACACAAAGCTAAAATTCTATCTGCGCATGCAAAAACCAGAAATAGAAAACAAAAAAAATGGAAGGGGAACCAGGACTTTGGACCAGCCACAGGACACGCATGTGGGCCTACAAATACACATCTAGATACAGTTAGATAGATAGATAGATGGAGAGAAGAAAAAAACCTAGTTGGCAGGCAAATCGTCGTTACGTATTTTATGATCTTGCCTCCTTCGGCGAACGCGACGCATATCCTGCTAGAGAAATCATTTTATTCTGCTGACTGTCGTTACCGAAATTGCCTACTGCCTATTGCAGCAAAGCCAGCAGCCAGGAATGTGGCCAGAATAAAAGCGAAGAACCCAATAGGAAATATACATTGTAAGCGAATACAACTAAGCAAAATTTGACGAAGGATACTTATTAAGGATACTTCTTTAGTTTGGTCTTCGGGATATGTGTTTGCTTAGAAAGTACTTCCTACTAATTTTTGGGCATAGATTTGTTAGACTAAGATAAAAGATAGGTCTGAATCATATTAAACCAAGAAGAAAATACTTTATTGGTTATAAATGGATTACTTCCCATGTAAATAGCCCCGGAAAGGTGAGTTATAATACCAGATTTTAATGGTTAAGTTTTTCAGAATGCATTCACGAATCCAATTATTTTGCTCTCTTCAAAAATAAAGTAAAGAAAATAAATAAATGTATCTTAAATATAATTCTTTTGTATTCAATTGATTTAAAGATATACTTTTAGTATATAATTTTAAGTCTAAACCAATTAGAAATGAAGGAAGTGCTTATTAAAATAATATAAATATTTATTTGAGAACTCTTACAAATATATAGACTAATGGACACAGTTTGTTTGTTCTCTTTATTAAGGGAGAAAATAAACAAATGTTTCTTAAAAAGATCTTGTTTCAATTGAATATTTTATTAGATTCATTTAAAACCAAAATGTGTTATAAATGAAAGGCGTGATAAAAGAATATAAATATGATTATATATTTAAATTTAAATGCAATAACTAAATTTCTTTTACTTTTAAACAAATATCAGAATTAATGAAACCAGTTTAAATGTTCCTTTTAAACAGAAAAGGACAAATCTAAGCAAATGTATCTTAATTAAAATTAGATTGTATCTATTTATGCTTTAGATACATTTAAGGTTTTAAATAGCCGAAATCGATACCATTTATGAATATGAATATAATTATGAATATGCATTTAATTATGAATATGAAGTTGAATATAATTATGAAAATTAATTTGAACGTGTATGTGAATGTAAATGTGAATATGAATACTTTATACAAATATTGAGCTTAATGGAACCTGTTTGAATGGTTTGAAGGGAAGAATCTTAACAAATAATTCTTATTATTATTATTCGTATTATATTATTATGCACAACTATTTACATTGTCAATCCCTAGCATTGAATTTCCCACTGGGTATCCGTGTCCCATCATCAGTAACAACCCCAAGATTTTTCCCCCCACTCCGCGTTTATCGTTCGCACACGCCCAAGTTTATTGGGCTCTGGGTTTTTTCTTTGGTTTTTATATCTATTGCCGTGTTTTCTATTTACTTTCATCGCCTGGAACCGCAGTCGGGCGTCGTGAAAATAATGACATAAGTGGCGTAAAACCCGAAAACAAAACAGCACAAAATAATCATAAAGGAAAACTTCTTCTTTATTTAGCTTTTCAATTTCTCAGGCAATTTTGCATAAAATTGGCTTAGCCCAAAAACGCAAAACGGAAAACGGAAAATTCTGTGGCCTAGACGTTGTCCAGACGCCGTGATTTCCGATAGGGGCGTTGGGGGCGTGGGGCGTGGGGCGTGGCAACTATAGAGTTTTTCGGGCTTTGCGGCAAATTCAATTTGTTTTGGGCATATCAAAATGTTGTCAGTCGAGCTCGATTGATTGCGTTTGGAATGCTGATGTTGTTTTTGTTGTTGTTGTTTTTCCTTTTTTCTTCTCTAAGCGCACAAATTGAATTTATTTGCTGCGAATTTGCAATGCACACAAAACGAAACAGTTTTCCATAGGTATGCATGTTCACATCTGCATTAGTTTGTCCGTCGTCGTCCATAATTCGATTTAATTTTATTTGCATTGCTTTGACGGATTTTGGCAGCAATCCATCTACCATCTATCTTGCCCTCCCCCCCTTTGATAGATGGACTCATAATGCGCTTAATGTGCCGGCAAATTCCATATAGTATATGAAATTTGATTTGAATAGCTTGTCAACTGTTGAGCACCTCTTTCTAATTTCCATTTTCAATTTCACTCCTCTTTTTCATTTCTTTTTTTTAATGGTAGCGAACATCTGGTTGTCCAACATTATTTACGTTCGCCCCAAAACATAATTTACGAGGGTCTCTTCAATAGATGAGCTAAAAAATATAAAAGCAGCCATTCCAGCGACATTTTTTATGGTCGCATTCGAACAAATAAACGCAGCTAATTGAAATATATTTTTTACGGCCAAGTAGAAGAAGCAGCCCGGGAACGGGTAATAGTAACGGTAATGGGTCGCTAGGGGTAGCTGAGATGGAAGCCGCCCTTACGAGCCAGCTTGTTATATTTTGTTACCTTGCCATATGGCCGTTGATTTTTACGATACGACAAAGTCACAAACTCAGCCCAAAAGACGCACACACATGATGAAGCTCAAGTTTCTAGAACTTTAGACTGGCTTCATTAGCCAAGTTGGGGGAACTGTCAACTGTTGGGTCTGGTCCCAGCTTATGATTAGTTGTTCTGTCTGTTGTGCCATTTATTTGGAGAACCTTTTTTTGGCGAGTCGTGGACACTTTTCATTTCATTTTTGCTGTCCGATTTGTAGGCGACACATTAATCAAATCTTCGGCCTTTTCATGATGCATTTTTAATTCAATTCGCTTCAATTCAAAGGCACAAGGCCCGTCTAATGGCCTCGGGGCGTGGCGCCTAATCGAATTTGGAGCCCGAGGAGGCACAAAAATATTACTTACTTGTGTCAATATTTGATTTAGCACTCGACAGAAAAGGCGCAGGCAAAGAAGCTCCCAACAGCAATTAAAGAGGGTGGAAGGGGGCAGGAGTTGGTTTGGGGGTGCGCCGTTTTTGATGGATTTACAATGAGGGGCTCGCCCACTCAGGTAAATTCAATTTCATTTCAATTTAAGCACAATTTCGCAACAAAATTTAATATTTTATTCTTGGCTCACTTCAACATGTGAACCCGCACACAACTTTTAAGCCCGACTCAATTTATTTTTGGTAATAAGGCAAAATAATGAGGGTCATTTGGCATAAATGCCGAGCACTGTCCCGTGGAGAGAGGCATGTCCTTTAAGTTATTTGTTTGCACGCTTTGACAAATTTGTCTTTGCCACAAAATTTGCTGCTTTATAAATTGAGATGCGGGCAAATGGCCATTGGCAACTTTTGAGTGGCGCATGTGGGCCAAGTGTGGGGCAAGTGTGGCACAAGAGCTGCCAACATGGATTGTCTTCGTTTTTGAGCTGTGTCAGAGTTTGGATTCAGTTATCAAATGGCTGTGAATTCTTTTTGAATACAGCTCGGCACTCGCTTTGAACGTCCGTTCCTTCGACGCTCTTCAATCCACCAGTTTAAATATAATCAGCCACTTGAACAGATGCGCATCCAAGCAAATGTTTATTCCCCCACCTCCATCCCCACCCCGACGCCACTTGCACACATCGAGGGGACGCCAGGACTTGAAATATTACGCATACGCTCTGTGCCACGCCCCCCCATATTGATACGCCCCCATGCCAGGCAACGTCTATCATACAATTCGCCAATTTTCATTCAAATAAAATCAGCGCGCAGTCGGAAAAAAAGAGACGAGAGAAAGAAAAAATGTGGCGAAAAATTCAACATCAATGGAAAATGCGCAATAAAAAGCGTCTATAAAAATCGGCAAATGCACACACGCAGGATAAATGGAATATGAGCGTGGCCCGCATCCTTCTTCAGCAGGATCGATGCCAGGAGTAAATGGCGTACTTCGTTTAATTTTTAATTCCGCGCAGCATTATCCTTGATTTATTTTATAGGCAGCCGCCATGGCAAATTCAACAATTATGACTTTCAGTATACCGAGCGGAGGGTGATGGCAGGGGGAGGGGCGGGGGGGGCGTGGCAGCGGATATGGGCGTCGTTTCAACTGGCGGCAGCTGCGTCGCAAAAAAATGCGCAATGCTCCTATCGATTACGGCATCACCGCCCTGCCCCTGCCACGCCCCCTTTTTGGCGGAGTCAGCCCCTATGTCCACCTCGTTAGCCAACTCGATTTTTTCTTCCCGCTGTTTGTTTATATCGCATTTGTGGCCATGTCTGATTAACTGTGAATTTAATTTGTACATTTCTTTTAAGCACGAATAATGTTAAAGGGTCGACTTGTGAATACCCTGCAAAAGGCTATACACTTATTATTATTTTTCTTCACTCGATTCAAAGACTTTTTTGTTTAAGTTACAATATAGTTTAAATCGGTTCAAACCTACCCATTTTAATTATAGTTGCTCATCTGCAGTCCATTTGAGAAAAATTTTAATTGAGATCAATGTTTTTCATAGACAGAAACATTTTTTAAAGTTTCTCTTCGCTTGGTGGGCAAATGGTTTATAATGTTTATGGCAATTAAAATTGTTTGTTCTTTTCTTAGGAAGTGTCTATTGGAAATCTTTAGAAATCAATACATAGTATAGTATATCTCTTCACTGATTATGAAGGTAAGACCTTCCATAAGATTTTTGTCAAATTTTTGATCAAATTACTTCTTTTTTTTGTACCCTGATTTTATTTGTAAACATGACAGTTTTAAAATCTCTCTAAACACCTCAGCTTGGGGTTCTAGAACGTGAAAGCTTTTACATAACAAGTTGTATGTTTGAAGACAGAACGTTTTAGTAAACCAAATACAAACTATTATTTTAAATTTCCAATCGTTAAAAAGTATTTACTTTTTTAAAAGCAAATTGCTCTCTCAGCATTTTTAGAGCTGGAAAACTCTTTCTCTTAATCTTAACTTTGTTTAGGTATCAATTTTACTCACCAAGAATTTTATCTTTTATATGAATAAGTTAAGTATTTAGTATTTATTTCCATAAGGAAACCTTTCAATATTACTTTCACTTGTAAAGTATTCAAATAAAATATTGACGAAAACTTAAAATGATATAATTGCTGAAAACAAAATAAATAACAAAAATAAAAGGCAAAGCAATTAAAATGGACATAACACATAATAAAATTATAATTATTAAATAATTGCTCAAAAGAAGACTTCCATTTTAATATTTGATTTAAGTAATTTGTGGAATTGGAAGCCAGGCAATAAGTTTGTTTGTATGATTAAAAACTAAGATAATTTTTATCGATTAAATATTAATTTGCAATGCATCCGAAGTGATAAATCTAAGAATCTTAGTATTTAAACATAAAATATCGATAGGTACAAATTAAATTGCGTGAATGCAAACAAACAAACGAAGGGGCAGCAAAAGATTGCACAAAACCAAAATATTCTTTCCACTACGTTAAGGAGTATAGTAAAAAATAAAAAAGTTAAAACAAGCCAAAAAAAAAAATAAAGTTGCTCATGAGGAATGCAGTTAATGCAAGTGTGGATTGGAACTGCGGCTACTCCAAACCGCAAGGACCTCCATTAGTTGGAAAAATGCTGAGCTAAGAGCTCTTCACAAAGATAATTGAATACTTACGCAATTGTTGATCACATTAATAGCCTTTAAGCCTTGCAAGAGCTGCATATCTTTGAGGTTGAACTCGTGTTTTAAATTTCTGATAAACTCTTTAGTTGAGTTGGGCAAAGTTTTTAATATCCTGGCAGCCGCGCACACAAAAGTTTCATTTGGGAGTGAAATTCAATAAATTTGCGCTGGGACTCTTAACTGGGACAAGTTACCCCAAATGAATCCACTCGCGTTTTATCGACACAAGTGCCTAAGGCGAACAACAACAAAGGCAAAGGCAGGATAGGAAAGGACCTACACAATTTTCATGGCCGATAAGCGGAAAATGTGGAATACAAAAGGCGGAAATCAAAAATTTTGCACACGCGTCGCCGCGGGAGCTTTTACGAGCTCCTTGCCACGATAAGAAGGCCAGAAGTGGGCGTGCCAGTGGCCGGGGACAGGTGCCGTTGTTAAAAAGGTCCTTTTGTGCGCTGATGCATTTAAAAAAGTGTTCAATAATAATTATTGAATGCAAGTTTGCAATTAAATGCGCTGCATTCAAATTATGATGATGAGCATGACGAGCCAGAGGCTGAACAAAAGAGGGAATCGATGCCAGAAGTATCCCTACCCCTCCCTCCACCCCCACGGACAACGCCTCTGGTCTCTGGTTAGTTGCATTATTGGTCAGAACGTTGATGCTGCTGTTGCCTTTTGTTGGGCTGCATTTCCTTTTTATGATGGCCGCATTTTAATTGAAACTGTTTTTGCAAATTTATGAAGCGCATAACTTTAAATGGCACTAAAGTTAATTTCAATGCGGTTCCTGCAACAAAGGCCTCCATACAAAAGCTGCCTGCGTTTATAGCTGCCAGCTATGGCCGGCAAGGCGCTTGTTTCTCTGGTGTCGAATCGCCATTGGACAGTTCAATGGCCTGTCGTGCAATTAAAACGTTAAATAATTGCCTGTAAATGTCACTTTAGTTTTCAGAATGAATTAACGCTGCAACAACTACCAAACCATAATGAACAATAATAATAATGGTACCATTTTTATTAACATGATAAAATTGAGCGCATTTAAATGCAATTTTTATCGATGTTAACTCATAATTATAAACCAATTGTCATTTGCCAGCGACAATATTCATAAAGTGCCCCCAAAACTGATACTCGATACACTCCACGCGTAAAGTAGAGTAGAGTAGAGTAGAGTAGAGTACATGTTAACCATGGGGAGGTATTCCACAGGCCACAACTCTTTGTTGGTCCAATTCGATTGGCCTAAATGATAGCGGGGCTCATTAGGCTTGGACTTTAGCTGATTCCAGTGCAAAAATCAATTCGGATATTGGCCATTTGTAGAGCCACAGGCTTATATGGCTAATTTTACCCCCCTCCATTTGAACAATGCCTAATTACAGTAATGAGTTTTTGGTTTGGCCGGGGCTTTAAGTGAAATGGGCCAACTTATGTTTATGCCGAAAATCTGAAATTTATGAGCCAACACCGCAAACTTTTTACTGGCCAAAAAGGAAAACGGGGGGAAAGTGTAGCCAAAGTTTTTGGCAAGAATAATGTTTGAACGAGCTCTAAGGCAATTAGCTGAAAGGTGGTTAAGCAGAAACCGTAAAGATAAAATCGTTGGCTACATTTTTGATTACTGATTACCAAGTGTAGTAAACTTGATGGGCGTAAATATTAAATGGACTTATGAAAATATACATTTAAATAATGCAAAGTAAAACAACTAACAGACGGGTGTAATCGACTATGCAATACTCATTTAAAAGCTGCAGGACTAAGTGCTTATTGATAATTGAAACCTTTTCTATTGTAGATATCCAGATATATCTGGTTAGATTTTTATTTATTTTTTTTTATATTATTTATATTTAATTTAGTCCTTTTTTTATTTTAAATTCAAATCAAACTTCTTTTCAATGGCTTTCCGTATAACGAACTTCTCTTTATTACGAATGTTTTTAAACAACACTAAATATTTCTAATATTTTTAAATTATTCTATGTTATTATTTATTTTTGGTACCTTAAACTTAGCTATACGGAAGTTGGGCATTATATTATATTTATTCCGAGTCTTAAACTCAAATGTGAATAATTTGTGTTCAATTAAGTACCTCTATTTTAAAGACCCTTTCAGAAAGCCAAAGCCTAACACATAATCTTTTTTAAAAGCCTGATAAGTAAATTGCAGAAATTCAGAAATATCTGGTCAGATTTTAATTCCAAGTTTTGATTTAAAATTTACAAAACAAGGACGCATTTAATAGTTCTCTTTAGTGTATATATTATGTATTTTCCAAGTCTCCAACTCAAAAGTGAATTATATTAGTTAGGGTATCTTCAACTTCTTCTTCTCAGCAAGTCTCGAGTCGCTGCTCAATTCGTGTAACTAACTCACAGGGGGGTCAATTCGTATCTGTATCTAATTATGAAGCCACAAGCCGCAGGATCTGCTGGCAATGCATTTGCTGTTGGGCAATAAGCCACTTAACGGACTGAAGCGAACAGCTGGGCTGAGATTTGGTCAACTATGAACTGGGCCCACCTTTTGCCACATCAAAGTCGGATTGGGGAGGGGGCCCTGAGGTTACGGCCGTAAAGTGTCAGCAGGATGTCATGAACATCAGCAGCAGCAATCGCAGCAGGTGGGAAGGTTATGCGTGTGTTTATAATATTGGAAAGCTTGATTGGACCTGTAATCAAAGCAGCCACTAAACAGACGTGCGACTAATTGCTACTTAATGGACACCTGCTGGCTGTGGGCCCGGGTGTGATATCTGTCAGGCTAATCACGCCAGAAGAATTTTCAATTGCACTTGACAGCCTGACAGTTTGGCAGTTTGGACGTTGATAATTGACAGGACCGGAGACTAGACTATAATTCAATAAATGTTTTATGTAAAACGTAAAATGTAAAATTCAATTTACTATTGAGTTAAAAGCAACTCCTTTTGGCCTTTTTTGTCGTATTGTTGTCTGTGCTGAAAGAATGCACAGACACGAAATTAATCTCCTGTGGCTTGGACAACACTGCGTATGTGTAATACGTCTCCTCTATTCATAGGGGTTAAGAGCGCAAAAAAGCAAAAGCTAAATTAAATTTTCGCATTGTGAGCACGGCTAGTTTTTCTATCCTGCCAGCCAGCCAGGTTGGCATTAAGCTGATTTGCTTGGGCCACTCGTTGGCTTAGTTGTCGCATTGCAACTTTTGGCCAGAGATTTGCCACATTGCGTATACGACGCGTTGTGCATTAGCCCGCCGCAGTATTTAATTTTAATACAAAATTTTAATTAAGCGGATGTTGTGTGTTAAATCGCCACACCTACAAGCAAAGGCCGTTGCGGTGAATAATAACTTGCTGTCTGGTATTTAAAGTTCGTATTAGATAAGCTTGTGTACCTCTTTTATTAAAGTCAGCCAATATGATCGAGTTCCACGAGAAGCTGCACAAATAATTGAATTTAAATGTGACTCAGACACACTTTGAATAATCTTAAACTTTGCTTGCGATCAGGTCTGGAGGAAGGTAGTTATTTGCATTCGGTTGGAGCTACTCAAAAGTTGTCAACCCGTGCAGGCAATTGGCCAAGTTATTAAAACTTTTTGGCCAATACTATGTGTTGGGGCCTCAAACATGGTTCATTGGCTGCGAGCAGTGGCCAAAAGTGCACAAAAGTCACACAACATTAACTTGAACTATGACAAACTTTTTTGACTTTGACAAAGATGCGAAGGAATCTTTTTGGGACGGGAACGCGTCAACCGAGAAACGAAAACTTTTTCAAAGCTATTTTTGACTGCGGTCAACTAAACAAACACAAAGTGCTAGAAGAATTGTCGCACAAGACGACAAACTTCAGCTTGACGCGGTCAGATTCAATTAGAGTCCTTTCGCCCAAGTCCAAGGACTGCGCACTTTACTCAGCCAAAAAAAAAAAAAAATAGAGGAAAAAAATACTTGATTAGAAGGCGTTCCGCATGCAAGTCACAGCCATAGTCAGACAGTCTTAGCCGGAATTGGCCCTGTTAAGGCCATTGGTCAGTTAGTCAACAATCCAAATTACATCCATGTTCAGTTGCTGTTGTTGCTGTTGTTGTTGTTGTTTTGCATCCACAAATATCCGCAGGCGTCATCCTCGTGATTGTTGTTGTTGTTGGGCATTATTAAAGATGCATAGTTTGAAATATTCAATCAACTTTGGACTACTGCAAAATTGGCAGCACAGTTGCCGTTGCCACTACCGCTGCCGCTTTCATTGTGTTGATTTATGCAACGTTGACGTTGACGTTGACGTTGCTGCAAGTCGCATTTGGTCGATGGCTTTCGGTCGATGCTTGACGTACGGTTGGTGGTTGGGTGGGTTGGGTTGGATTGGGTTGGGCTCGTGGTTACAGGCCTGTGGCTGTGGCTGCCTTTTGCCAGGCAGCAGCATAAGCAAATATTTTGTGGCTATTGCTGAGCTCCTGCGCCGCTGCTTTGTCGTTGCTCGTGTGTGTCCTGCAGCCATTCAATTATGTGTTCCACCAAGTCCCGACTTCCAAGCTAACACACAGCCTGAGATGTCATACAGGGTGTGTGTGCATGTGTGTGTGTGTGTGCGAGTTAATTTGTTATTCAAATTTGTGTGTTATATATTGTTATTACAGTGGAAATTGTTGTTGCAACAGGAGAGTGCATTGGCCGACAGGCAATCATTGTTGTTGTTGCTGGTATTGTTGCTGTTGGTAGCCAAATGACATGACAAGGCGATTTCCTAGACTGCTTTTAAAATCAGACATGCTCGAAGAATGTCTCAGTAGTTTTATCTGCAATATCTTTAATATATTATTATAGCTCAGCGACTTTAGCCGCAAAATATCTATCATTTATGTGGCAGTTAAGCCAAACAAATAAACAGCTAAGTTAAGAGGCAAATTGTTTGTCTGTGTAACATTTATTAGTACATTTTTAAAACAGATTTTTGGCAAAGTTTACTATTGAAAATAATCAATAAAGTGAACTTATTAATTGCTGCTTTATTATATAAATTTATTTACAATTGATTTGTGTCTTTGCGCCAAGAACACCTATTTCTATGCAGAGCAATTTAAATGGGAACTATTGTAAACTGAATATAAAATCATCTAAACTTCATCCAATTCGATTTAGTTAGCAGCTTAGATTTTTTTTAATGATCAATTATAATTATTTTAAAATATATATTTTATTATACTTCATTAAATTCCCAAGGTTTTTGGATAATAATATTTTTAAAAATCAGTAATCAGCTAAGACCAGCAGTATATATTTTTTAATATATTTTTAACTATATTAAATTAAACTGTTAACGTAAGTTTTCTCTAGTATCTTAGTTAAAGAGAACCAAACTCTCTTATAAACAAGCCGAATCTTACTCATATGATTTAAGCTTATGCAAGACTTGATTGTCTTTTTCACCCTGTTTGTCTTAAGGATTGGCGGTGTTAAAAAAAAAACACACAATTGCCACGCCTTATCATAAACACGAGATCCTGCTAACAATCGAATCCATTAATTAACTTAGTCGCTTAGTGTGGAACATTCCCAAGTGGCTTTCATATCCATTCACCTTGACACCCGGCAGAGGGAAACCCTAGGAAAACCTGGGTGAACCCCGGAGCCAAGTATATTGGGGATTAGAGCTGAACTGTCTGGTTATGCGTCTGAATCACTTGGCCTGGGTCTGGCAGTTGTCTGGTCTGGCAGACCCCTTGCCCCCAACTCCATAGGGTAAACTAAGCGGATTAATTTGTTGACGTGTTGCTCAATAGAAAAACGAAAAGCAAAGCAAAGTAAAACTGGCGAAGAACAACACAAGTCAAAACCAGAAGGAAATCCAAATCCAATAATAATTATCAAGCCCAACAAATTTACACAACAAAAAGCAACCGCGCCGTTTTCTTCTTCTTCTTCTTCTTCTCAGCTGTCAGCATTAATTAAAATATTTTCCAGATATACTTCAGACTCGTCGTCCAATATATCAACGGCAGACTTCTAACACCTTTTGAGCTTCAAGCGGGCGGAAATGTCTGAAGAAATGGAAATCAAAACACGAACAAGAAAACGACATGAAATAAAAATGTCAAAGTTTTCCCCGCCCCGCCCCGCCCTGCTCCGCCCCCGAAAGAGTTGGGAGAGATTTTAAATTTATTTTTGGGCATTGAATTTTAAATTTGTGCTCGGCCGAATGTAAATCGTGTGAATTAAATATAAACACAAATTTCTGGCAACTTCATTTGGCATTCGATAAAATTGGCATTCGGCAAATTTATAAAATATCAAATTACAATTGCTGCAACAATTGCAACAAGTTCAAATGTGCATTTAACTTTGCGGTCCGTTGACTTCTGGCGGGCAGTTTAGTAACATTTTTTTTTGTTTTATTTTGAAGTCAAGGGTCAAGTGGTGGAAACAGGTTAAACTGGCGTCACGGCGGCCTGTCAATGAATAATTGAAAATGTGCCTTTTTTCGGGGGTAATTAAAAAACTTTTTCAATATGCGCCCGTTCCGAGTGTCAAGTCCGGCAATTGACAATACTTGACGGTTTTTATTTTTTTTTTGTTTGTTTTAGCCAGGCAATCCTGACTGACGTAATTAAAATGCCGTCAGACATAGTTGGTAATGTGCAATTGATGCGACAGGCCGTTAACTGCACTCCAGACTTCAACTTCAACTCCGACTCCAACTCGGACTCCGTTCCGGGTTTCTAATTAAATGAGCCAGCGTCACATTTGTCTTGAGTGTCCGGCAAATTTTGTGACTTATGACGACTGCAGATGCACAGAGCGCGACACAAGTCAGAGAAGGAGACGGAGACCGAGACCGAGACCGAGTCCGAGTGGGCCAAGATTTATGAGGTAAAAGCAATTAGAAAGTGGCAAGAACAAGCGATTGGACAGTGGAGCACTATTAATAACGTTTAAGTGTTGCACAAAGAGCACAGAGGAAAAGAAAGAGAGAGAAAGATAACTAACAAGTTTTACTAAAGTAACTCTTTTATTATAAATGTTTACTTAAAATTTTGATTGCTTTGCTTTAGCAGTAAGCCTCCATATTCTTTACATTATCCGATTTGTCTGTAGTCTCATATCCTGTGTCTTTGAGCTCTCTCATCAGCTCTTGCAGGACCTCCAGCTCCTTTTTGATAAAGTCCATTTTACTCTCCATGTCTTGATAAATCTCATCTTGACTTAGATCTGCACAGCAAAAAGTCCCCCAATCAGTTAACTAATTCAAATATTATTAAATAACTATTAATCAAAACTTACCACGACGTCGACTTAAAAGACTGTAGAGAGCATTTACCGCGCCAATATTTCGCTCCTTTTCCAGATAGTTGGCCGAAATTACGTCCTTGGTGAGGGAGAGTATCTTTTCCCACTTGTAGCACAGAGCCCTCGACTCGTTGTAGGATCGTTCCAGCTTCGAGAGATCATTGTTCAGGCCCAGCACGGTGAGAGCCGCCTCGTTGGTGATCTTCACCATGAACAGACGCATCTCCTCGATTTCCTGCAGTTTTCTGTTCTCCAGCTCACTGATCTCCACCTGGGCAAGCACTGAACGAAGAAGAGGATAAAGTTGGGATTAAAATCGATCTGTGTGTGGCTTACTCAGCGCATCGCAGCGATCCATGCAATCCTTGGGCGAAACGAAGATATCAGAGATGTTCACGACCTCCTCGAGCACCTTCTCATATGGTTGCAATTCCTTCACGGTGCTTTTGAGCGCCTCGCGAAAGGTTGTCAGCTCGTCAATGGAGGTCGTGAACTTCTTGATATCCTCGCTGAGCTCCTCGTGCAGTTGAGTCTCGTGGTTGATGGCCTTCTCTGCCATTCGCTTCTTGTCGCCGCAGTCCTTTATAAAGCTGTTCACATCGATAAGGCGCTGTCTCAGTTCGTCCTGCGTCCTGTACATCTCCTTCACTCGCGCCTCGGTCATCTCCGACTGCCTTTTAGAGTCGACCAGCATCTTCTGCTGCAGCTCCAACATTGCATCATGCTCCCGGGTATTGTGTATGTACAGGAGCTCAATGGAGTCTCCTGCAGTATCCGAAATAGGCGGTTTTCTGAGGAGACCTTCGAGTTAACGTTGTCTTTGAGGGTAGCTCGTTGTGATCTCACTTACATGAAGTACTTCTCCTGCGCCTTTGAGTTCAGATAGTCGGCCACCGCCTCCTCGGGCCGCAGATCCAGGTTGCCCAGGACATCAAGTGTTTTTGTCGGCTTAGTGCGCGGCATTCCAAAAGTCTTTTCTTGGTTTCTAGTGTCTATTAACACAACTCAAATCAATTGCAAGTAAAACCAAAATCAAAAACTCCTGCAACTCTGTAAGTGTCTAGAATGTAAATTATTGAATGTAATAAAAACATTTTGAACACAAACTCAGACAAATAAAAACCTTTGTTGCCTGGGCAACTAGTTGTTAATAGCAACAATTGTTTGTGGGTAGTAAATGAGCAACTGTTAAACTTAATCAGTTCAAACAATGTTCTTTGTAGGATTACTCCAAGCAAATCTTTCGCTTTTTTATAAAGCTTAATATAGCTTCTCATTTTAATCTTTTTAATCAGATAATGGCTGATATTTCATATCTATCTTCTTCACTCTTGCACAGTTAAAAGGTTTGAGATTGTTAAATAAAAACTTGTATATATCCACGACAGATAATATTTTAAGCATTGTAAGTGATCTTGGGTGTACTTGAGAAATATGCTCTTAATTACTTCTCAACTTGGGTCTTGGTCAAACTGTAAGGCATAGCAGTAAGGTCTTTAGTTCTGGGTTCTTTAATCCCAAGGTTACTCGATTCTCTAAGACATGCCCAGAGCAGCATGGGGTTAAAAAGATAATAAGCTTGATCAGGACCTTTACATGCTGAGAATCCGACATCACGAAAAAAAGCCTTAAGTATCTCCAGACCAATGTCCTAAGGACTTGAGGCTATCCTAATTTATGATAGACCAATTTCTCTATTTCCTTCAATACACATTCTATTTGAATTCTTCTGAGTGTCGACTATTAATATGTTAGCCAAATATTAAACTAATACTCTATTCAAATAGGAAGTATACAGAAAATGTACTATTAAACGAAGCGCTTCCTGTAGGATATATAAGTTTATTAAGGAGTTTTCTTTTCATTAAGTTTTCAGGCATTTTTATTTTACGCTTCGTTCTATTAGACATGTGATTCCCTGGAAGAGAACAAATATGGCTTATGGCAATCAGAAGCTCCTGACTTGTTTGACTCAACAACTGGGAACTTTGTACTTGTTGTCATATGCTCTTAAAGCACTCACATAGTTCACACCTCACAATTCAGTCCACAACAAAACATTCAGAACAAAGATTTATATTTCTTATAGTCCGAAAAAAACTAAAACAGAAAGATGCCGCGCATTAAGCCCACCCTGAAGACCGATGTTATCGGCAATCTGGATTTGTGTCCCGAGGATGCCGTCGGGGAGTATCTGCTATCACGTCAGCAGGAGCGCTTCTTCGTGTGAGTAGATGGACTAGGTTCATCAGTGGGGTTAATAAAGAACCCGATCATGACAGGAAACCGCCCAATTGGGACTCGGCAGGTGACTCCGTGGAGATGCTGTACATAACCAATGCTCGGGAGCACGATGCGATGTTGGTTCTGCAGCGCCAGCTGCTGGAGGATGCCCAGCACCAGGCGGAGCTGAATCATCAACGCATCGCGCAGATGTCCCGGATGCAGGAGCGTTTACGTAAGCGCTTCATTGAGGTGAACGGATTTATTAAGGACTGTGCCGACAAGAAGCGCACTGCGGAGAAGATCATTCGCCAGGAGGAAGCCCTGCACGACGAGCTGACCAAGGGCATAGATGAGTTCAAGCGATCGCTCAGTGAGCTGGACGCATTTCGACAGGATCTCAAGGAAACTGTGCGCCAGTTTCTGCCCTACGAGCGCGTCCTGGACGATGTGGTCAAGATCTCCGACATCTTTGTCTCGCCCAAGGATTGCTTAGACCGCTGCGATGCCTTGAGTAAGCCAAACAACACGAGAAACCCTTACTTCCCTTCCTACAAAGCTCTTGTGCAGTGCTTGCCCAGGTGGAGATTAATCAGTTGGAGAACCAAAAGCTGCAGGAGATCGAAGAGATGCGTCTGCGTATGGTGAAGATCACCAGTGAGGCGGCTCTCACCGTGCTGGGCCTGAAGAACGATCTGGCCAAGCTGGAGCGATCCTACAATCAGGCGCGTGCTTTGGGGTTGAAGTGGGAGAAGACGCTTAGTCTGTGCAAAGACACTATTAGCAACAACGACCTGGACAAGGATCGTGCTCTCGATGGAATTCAAATAATCTATCGCTCATTGTGCAAGCGTCGAGGTGAATTAGCTTAATTAGCTTTAACTTCATATGCTGACTAAGTCTTCGTCCAGAAATTGATGCACATTACAATCGACGCAATGTGGAGAAGTCTGTGGATTTCATAAAGCGAGAAATCGAGCTTCTCCTGGTCGTTCTGCATGAACTGGAGAAGGGCACCCACAAGGGCAGCAAGTCCGTCATAACCGAGGGCGCTCTCTGCGGATAGATGAAAACAACGATTACTCTGTGACTTGAATAAGTTATATAAGTAAACACAAACTATGTGAAATGTCACAAGCAACCCAAAAAGTCCTGCTTCTTATTTCATATTCGACGAACCCTTAAGTCCTTAGCATATGTTTTGTGCCTACTTCCTAGGCTCGTTCGGGGGAGGGTTGGGGGGGAAGGACTTTAAACAGAGGAAGCTGCCGGCAAATAAATTGTACGTTGAAACTCGACAAATCGAATCTCTTACATCTCTTCCATTCAATTGGCAATTGGATTCTATGGCCAAAGATAATCCAACTTAAGCACAGATAATTCTTTTATGCGAACATTTTGATTTCGATTTTTGTCCTGTCGCTGCCAAGGAAAACTGGCAAACTAGGCAGAAGGAGACTAATTTCATGCCGCCACTGCCACGCCCACTTGCATAGAAGCTTCGCCTGTTTGTCGTTTGTCTTTATTCAATTTACTTTATTTGATTTGCGACTTTTACCGATATCCTGCGAAGAACTAACTTCCACGAAGGGGCAAAGTTGCCGCCTAAAAAATCAAATCAAATTCACTTCGAGCTAAACTTAAATGCAAAGAAGCAAAATCTATATATATATATCTGTTGGTAAAGTAAACGTTGGTTCAGCTGACCGCCCACAAGGAGGGGCGTGGCCAGGTGAGGGGTAGCAATTACATTAGGCCAAGAAATAGTTTCGGTTTCGCCCTTTTTGTGTCGCAGCACTTAAGATTTGTTTGCCGCCTGTCATTTAAATAATTGAAAATATATCAAATGGTAGCAGGTGAGGTCGGGCGAGGTGAGGTCCTGCTGCTCCTAAGGATCTTACGCACAGTGGTTGTCCAACCTGTCGCTAGCGCTAAGTATGTTGATGACAATAAAGCCTAATGGCATTCCCTGTTAATCCTTTAATTGCATTACATTTAACGGTCTGCAAATTAAATAATAAGCTGCATTCAATTTGTAGTTCGCCTCGCGTCGAGCGAAAAGGAAGAATAATAGGAAAGCAATTAGCGTGGGTGGAACGAAGAGTTGTGGGAATTCAACTAAGTGGGAACAAGAACTAAGCAACACTTTTGTCTGCTTGGAATAATAGTTGGGCAAACTTTTCTGGCCACACACGATTCGGTTGGCTTTTAATTTTTTGCCTAGTAGACGAAACACTTAATTTAACTTTACAAGTTCTTAATGTTACGGCCAGACAAAAGGAGGTGGGAGCCCAGCAACAAATGGCAATTAGAGAAACAGGACAATGGGCGACAAGACAATGCGAAAGTCGCAATTAAAGTCAAAGTTGACTTTAAGTCAATTTAAAGTGGAAGCTTCTCAGAGCGGTAACTGCAATAAATGTCATGCGATTACCGCAACGACAACAACTGAGTCAGGAGCAACAAGAAGGCTTCAACTTGATTAATACCATAACACATGATTTATTATGCCTGTCAATTGAGAGGCAGCCTGGCAGTCCTGGCAGGCAGGAAAAGCACATTATAAAAGCTGGCTGAGATTGGTATCGCAATCGTTTTGCCGTGCGCCTTGGCCTGTGATAAGATGGCAAATCGGCTTAAGCGCAGGTCCTTCGCAGAGAGTCCTCCTCCAGCTCCAGCTCCGGACAGACAGGCGAGCAACAATCGTCATCATCAATTCAGTCAGCGACATTAATATCCTCACGAGGGGCGGGGGCGGGGGCGGGGGCGGGGTCGGGCGGGCGTTCCAAAGCTGTCGTCTGACATTTGTGACACCTGCATTGATTTGTCTTCCTTTTTGGGTCTCCTTTCCATTCAGAAGCCACCTGCCTCGCCATTGACTGAGTGCCTTTCATGTCTTACAAATGCCTTTTTTATGCGCTAATGTCGCTGCGGCTTTCCAGCCAGCAACTTTAAGTTGGCCAACGTGCCAACGTGGTCGTGAGGCCCATTAGTGCCAGGTTCTAATGGCCTAGACGACAAGGGCGCAGCAATTACCACAACTCCCCCAAAAAGCAAACAGCAGCAACTACATGAGCACTCATTTTCATTCTCCTACTCCTTGAGTACCTTCACATAGTTGATAATTTATTCATTTGCCGGCGACATCAACAGCAGCAGCAGCATCAACAGCAGCAGCAGCAACAACATTTAAGGACCCCAGGACACAGTTGTTCAAAGTTAACCACACACACAAAACACACACACACACACGTGCTGAGATCTGAGATATGCGTAGGAAACTAACATCAACCCTTAACGACTTCATTAGAGTAACGAAGCAACCCCTTCGCCCAACATCGACTTAAGGGTAAAAGCAAAAAGAAAAATATAGAAGAGAATCTATCTTAATTTTTAATTTGATTCCGAGGCGTCAAAGGCAACAGCTCAGACAATTGAGAATTATTTTTGAATACAACAGATGTGGCCTTAAAAAAGAGAACTTCATTCCTCTCCTTTTGTTAAGGCTCATATTCGGTTAAGTCCCATTTAGGACTATAGGATGATCCGCATTTTAAAAAGCGCCGCGCACAACTGTTGTGAAAAAAAAATCGGAATTGTAAATTTTAACACTTATCAAGAGGCATTTTGTTGGCATTTTATTGAGCCGAATTGCCCGGGCATATGTGTTTTGGCCTTTGCGATTAGCATAAAACCATCGTTAAGGCCTTTGAAAATTATGTTCGGTTTTTATGGCTATTGAGCTCGGACTTAAAGAACGGAAGTGAAATGTTGCTGTTTATGGCTTTCCGTTTGGGTTGCTTAAAGCGTTGTCAAGGGACATTTATTAGATCTAGTGATAGCCAGGTATGTAAATTGACCCCTTGAAAAGAGGAGCGCACTTTAGACTCGCAGCAGCTTCTGTTGCTGACAAGTCTTCTGTGCCTGCTGGGGGCGTGCAAACATTTATAAATATTGACAACTTAAAGTGAAGTTTATAAGTGACACGAGTCTAAACCAACCCCAAAAAAAAGGAAGCAACAACAACGACAACGACAACAACGACAACACTTGCGGTCAAACTTGAAAGCCTGTTTGATGGCTACCTCATGACTGATGAAGCAACCCAGACTTGAGGGTTGGGTAAAACAGTCCGCTGCTTGAAACTGTCAGAAATAAGTGCGTTGGGCCATTGAGGATGTAGGATAGAAAGAGAGAGGGAGAGATGACTCGGGTGAAAATATTGACAAAGCAATTTGCTTGTCAGACAATTAAGCGTCTAATTGGATGAATGCACGGCCTTACCACGTGGAGTAGGACGGAAGTTGTCGGCTTAAATTTAAACAGCTCTAATGCCCCCCAGCTTGGGATTTATGTGCAGGCAGCAGACAAGTGAAGCAATAATCAGAGTGCCATAAATTCCAAGTGCCCCTAAACAAGCCCACAAAAGAGGCGGCAGTTTTTATATACATACATACATATTTATATATATACGTAAGTCAGAGAGATATGCCCCAGACTGACAGCTGTAGCTGGTTCCGGATCTGGACACTTTGTCACAAATGAAACAGCGTCGGAGAAGATGCAAAAATATTTCAAGTACATTATGGCAGCTGAGTGCGAACGAAGGGAAAGGGTGGACGAGGGTGAGGGACAGGCCAGCTTTGGTCCACAGCTGCTCTTAGCTTCAAGGACTAAGCAAGCGGCCTGTGCGGATTTCCATACAAGACCAAAGAGAGTAAGACGGAGAATTTGTTGCCAAAGATAAGTGAAATGTAATTCAAGCTGGCAGTGAAAGTGCTTGCGGGCTATTTGTTAAGGCAGGGAGATTGGGGAAGGGGTTGCTGCGAGCTTAACTGGCACTAAGTGGACTGCATCGCGATGCTGAGATAGCTGCATTAGAGGCTATCAAAACGCCATTCAAGTCGCCTGCATTGAAAAACTGTAATCAAGTCGTTGCTCCGCAAACTGGGTCAGGCAAATAGAAAAAAAAATGGGGGGTTGGTAAGGGGAGGGGGGGGAAATCTTTCACATGTGGCAACGAACATGAAAGTATTTGCAATCCAACGCAGTTTTCCATTCAAGCACTTTTTCTCTCTCGCTACTTTATTTTTTTTGTTCGTCAAATCTTCACAAATTGTCACCGCCCGCTGCGGATGGAGGCCATGGCTGGTTTGGCTTTCAAAGCGTTTGCATTTACATTTCTTAGCTAGCTGATTTATGTCCTGCAATTGACATGAAATTTGTCGCTTGTCAGTTTGATGTACCGCCAGTTTACCTACGAAGACAGGCGCGAGAAATAGGCTTAAATAAGTCAACGAGCTAGCAGAGTTGGCCTTTAAGGAAGTCGGCAATTTGGCAATTTGGCTTTAAGAAGTGGTTCATTAAGAGCATTATGCGCACCGCCAAACCACAGAGCAGAGCAGAGCTCTAGACCACACAGGCCACAGGACATGCATGAGCAATGTGCAAAAACTTAATTACTCTCTGGTCAGAGAGCTCAACTGGGCATGATTGGCCCCTTCACACCTCATAAAGACCGCAATAATAAACGCAATTTGGGCAGAAATCCAATTAAATACCCGATGCCAGCGACGAGAGCAGCCAAACAAAACACTAAACCGCACGACAACGACAACAACGACAACAACAAGAACATCATCGATGTCTATGGGGATAATAATAACCAGCTGCCAAGCTGCTGGTCGAGAAACTTCAGATGATGATGATGGGATGGACACTTTTGGTCTTGGCCTGGCATTTATTGTGCGCTCCCTCTGATAAAAATTGCAATTATTTAGCCGAAAATGAGCACAGAGGAGGCGACGTCGTCTTGGCCAAGTGAACAACAACAGCAACAACAAGAACAACATGACAAAGATGTCTGTAATTTATTTCATGTTGACTTAGCCCCCAAACGGGACAACTTGCAATATTTGGGCACAGACCCTTTTATATCCTTGTGGAGGGCGTGGTGAATGCTGTGGCTAATGAAGTGCATGCAAAACCTTCTTTGATTTTCAGCTGACTTCCTCTAATGAGCTCGACTTCGAGGTGTGGTCATGACGAAGAAGAAGAAGCTGCAGCTTCTGGCCAGTTAAACTTTAGCCTTCAGCTTTAGCAGCCACTTGCCGTTTGATGTTGATAAATGATGTTGCATTTTCAATTGGAGAATGTTGTTGCCAAAGAAAGTCACTGATTGACTGAAACAGGAGGCAAATGCTGAAGTAGCAGCCATGGACAGATGCAGTGACTGCTTGTCAGCAAAACGTTTAGTGGCAACACACACGCACACACACACACACACACACACACAAACACACCCAGCCAGTGGCTGGGGAATCAATTATGCCACAGACACCAGTTGCAATCAGGTTCAGGGCAAGCCAAGCTCCACTCAACTGGCATATGAAGGAAAAGAAAGATAGAGAGAGAGGGAGAGAAAGATAGAAAGAGAGGGAGGCAGACACTGCTGAGTTGGCCAAGTTGCATGCAGCTAATGCAAGTTTTTGAACTAAGGCTAAGCTAAAATTGTTGACGCCTTGTTGAGGCTGTGTTCATGTGTTGTGGTCGTAATCAATTGTAGAAATGGCTGGAAACAAGAAATGCTTTTCAAATATGATGAATTCCAGCAATTGAGGTCAAGTTACGGCTTTAAAGTTTAAGTTTAGCCCAGACAAAAGATGGAACTATGCTGAATCGAATAAAGATTAATATAAACATAATATAATAATATATAAATATATAATATATTTTTGTAGTTTCGAATTGGATGTGAACTTAAGTATTACAAGTCAATACAAATAATGCATATTCATCTGGCTATATGAACTCTTTAAGCTATGATACTATAAAGCTATTGGTACCTAATTTATCCTTAAGCCCTTTCAAATTGCTATGTAGAATATAAGTGCTTTGTGTAAATGTCTTTAAGAGGAAGAAGAAAGCATCTTCGAAATCATAAGGTATTTAAATTTAAATGATTAGGACAACGAGCTATGTTCGTATGGCCGCGACTTTAAATACTATAAATAGAGAGACTTCTAGCTAGATTTATAAGCTATTGAATTTTAGATACTCTTTTTTTAAATGCGCTACTAGTTTTTAATTTTATATATAATAACTTGATACTTCTTACTATCGATATAAATCTATCTATCTATATTTCAGATACTTAATACTAGATACTAGGTACTAGATACTAGATACTAGATACTATATACTAGATACTAGATACTAAATACTAGATACTAGATACTAGTTACTAGAGACTAGATACTAGATACTAGATACTAGATACTAGATACTAGATACTAGATACTAGATACTAGATACTAGATACTAGATACTAGATACTAG